>VDFB02000613.1:217675-373285 GCA_007258455.2 Sequoia sempervirens | reverse complement strand
CTTCTTGTTTTCGAGTTGGATGTGGGGTTGGGCCTTTTCAAGTGTTCGAGTTGTGGTTTGTGGCTGTCGGACGGGGTTGGGGCTGGCTTTCTATCTCTTAGTGTTTGTAGTTTCAACTTTTCTTTTGTTGGTTTTCTTCTTCTTTGGTTTCTGTAGAGTGTGCTTTCGCCTATGGTTATGGCTCAAGGCGAGACTTCTGGGGAAAAATCCCCTTTGAACTTTCGTGCTACCATTGGGGTTTCTTCCCCAAAGCAAAAGACAAGAATGTTTGATAATAGTTTATTTTCCAATGATGCTGGAGATGGAGGTTTTGTGCCTACAAGAGGATCTCGAATTCTGAAGGTGAACGGTTGCCTAGAACGCTCTAAGGAGAGACCCATTTTGGAGATTCAGCCAGAATCCATTGCTGAGGACATTGAATATTTTTTGAAGCATGCCTTGCTTTGCAAATTCGTGGGCATGAGGGTTTCACTTCAATTTTGGAGTCATGGTCGCAGTGCACTTGGTCTCCTGAGGGGGAAATGGACATTATGTTGTTGGCAAACAACTACTTCATGGTGGTTTTCAATTGCATGGCAGATCGGAACAAAGTTTTTGAGGGTGGACCTTATTTCCACAATCAGGTTGGTCTTTTTATGAAACCTTGGCATGCAGGTTTCAATCCTTCAGAGGAACTACTGAATTGTGTTCCTATTTGGGTGCGTCTCCCCAGATTTCCTATGGAGTGTTGGCATAATGATATCTTGCACAATGTGGTTGCGCTATTGGGTAAACCTGTGGGCGCCTCTCAACAAACGAGGGAAAGAAAGGTAATGACTTCTGCTCGCATTTGTGTTGAATTAGATTTAAGTAACCCTCTTCTTGATTCCTTAGAAATTAGGGCGGGTTCATATTCTTGGGTTCAACAGTTAGACTATGAAACACTGCCATTTTCTTGTCGTCTGTGCCATGAATATGGCCATCTTCAAAGAAGATTCCCAAGATCTAAGCCACCAGAGACTCAGTCATCTCAACTCCCTTGTAACCCTCTGAGGGGTGACAAAGGAAAAGTGCCTATGTCTAGTGAGGTTGCAGGTGGTGAGGGTTTTATTCCAGCTAAAGTTCGCAATAAGAATCGGGGTCAGAAGAGAACATTTAAGGAAAGACAAGAGGGAGATACCTTTAACCAGTTTGAGGTTTTGGATGATCTCAGTCTACAGGGGGTGAACCCTAGTATGTTGGGAATGGACCAGAGTGTTATGGAAGAGGTTCAAGAAGACATTGTCACAGAGGACATTCAAATTCCACAGATAGAGAGGGCCTTGCAAATGGACACAGATCAGAGTTTGGGGACTTCTAGGGAACCTGAGTCTATGGTTATTGCGCCATTGATGGTGGGAGAAACAACTAGTCCTCCTTCGAAAATAGTTCCTGATGTAGCAAAATGAAGCAAGGCTTCTCCTGCATTGGGTATTCTTCAGAAAGACTTGAAGAAAGGGACTATTGAGAAGCCTTCCAAGACTGGAAGAAAGAAAGATTTTGAGAAAATCAAGCTGATGGGGGAGACTTTAGTGGAGTCAGTTCTGTCAAAACTCTTGACTCCCACTTTTCTAATCCTCCAAAATGATCATTCTCTCTTGGAATGTACGGGGCTTGAATAGTGGCCCTAGACAAAAAGTTGTTCGAGACTTGGTGCGAATTCACTCTCCTGATTTTCTTTTTTTACAGGAGACAAAGTTATTGTTGAAAGCATGACTAGTTTATCATCTAAGTTGTGGAGTAGAGGTGATTGCCAGTGTATTGGTGCTCATGGTACTGCTGGGGGTGTGGCTTGCCTTTGGAATCCTTTGAGGATTCGCCCTCTCTGGTGGATGTCTTCTAAATCTTCCATGTCTTTGATCGCTACAAGCATTGAGACTGGGGAAACTATCCTCCTCTCCAACATTTATGCTCCTACTGACCTTTTGGGTAAGCAATATTTATGGTCCCATTTAAGGTTTATCCGAAGTATGGTGCCTTATCACCCTTGGATTATGGCTGGAGATTTCAATGCCATTACTGAGTTGGTTGAGAAACAGGGTGGTATAGCAAGATTGGAACCTTCTGCTTTCTTGCTTCGTGATAACATATCAGCTTTGAACCTGGTGGATATCAAGCCTAGAAATGGACAATTTACCTGGAACAACCGAAGAATCGGGGAGAAGTGCATTGCGGAAAGACTTGATCGCTTTTTGGTTTCTTGTTTTTGGGTTGGTGGTGGTTGGTCTACTTGTTCGGAGATTCTGGATTGGCGGGGTTCGGATCACTAGCCTATTAAGTTAGTGGTGTCCTCTGCTCGGGTGGCCCGATCTCCTTCTTTCAAGTTCCAACTTATGTGGTTGTGTGATCCCTCTTTACAGGACTATGTTGCTCATTGGTGGAGGATTGGTAGGCCCGCCTATGGCACAGCTATGTATACTTTTGCCAAGCTATTGCAATATGTTAAATACCAGCTTAAGTATTGGAACCGCCAATGTTTTGGGAACATTTTTCATGACAAAGCTATTGCTCAATCTAAGTTAGATAATATAACCAGGGAAATCAGGGAGAATGGTTTGTCAGAAGCCTTGCTTCAGGAAGAGGCTATGGCCTTAAAAATCCTGGAAGAATGTGAAATGCGTGAGGAAATTTACTAGAAACAGAAAGCTCGTGTGGAGTGGCTTCAAGAGGGGGATAAAAATATGCCTTCTTCAATTCGGTGAAGGCGAGGAGGCATGGTAATTCTATTCCAGTGCTTGTGAATGATAGGGGAGAACAACTTTCCTCCTTACAGGAGATATCTAGAGAGGCAATGCAGTATTTTACTTCTCTTTTTAGGGAGGACACTCAGGAGGGTTCTACTGAGGAAGTTCAGGTTCTTTCTTGCATCCCCCAACTTGTTACTAGAGAAATGAATGATAATCTTATGCGTTATGTTTCTCTGGAGGAGTTGGAGGAGATTGTTTTCCATATGAAGAAAGGGAAAGCTCTGGGTCCTGACGGGTTTCCATTGAATTCTTTCAAGAATTTTGGGATATTATTAAGGTTGATTTATTAGAGGTGGTCCAGGAATCTCAGAGGAATAAACAAATGCTTCGTGCATTGAACTCCACTTTTCTTTCCCTCATCCCAAAACGTGATGGGGTAGATCAGTTAAGCCAATTTCGTCCCATTGCCCTTTGTAATGTGATTTATAAGATTATCTCTAAGGTGATTGCTGAAAGGTTGAAGAAATGGCTTAAATGGCTTATCTCTAAGGAGCAAGGAGGCTTTGTGGCTGACCGGAAAATTCTAGATGGAGTTGTTATTGCTACAGAGACTATCCACTCTATGGCTACGTCAAAAGCTAAGGCAATGTTTATCAAGCTTGATATGGCTAAGGCTTATGATAGAGTTTGGTGGTCCTTTCTTCAGAATATTCTTGGGGCCTTTGGATTTGCTGGGGACTGGATTCAGTGGGTTATGAGTTGTGTAACTTCTACCTCCTTCTCTGTTTTAATCAATGGGGAGCACACTGAGCTTTTTGGAGCTTCTCGTGGTCTTCGGCAAGGAGACCCTCTTTCCCCTTATCTCTTTCTTCTTTTTGCTGAAGGGTTGGGGAGATTGTTGAAAAGTAATATTGAGTCGGGGGTTATCTAGGGGTGGAGGTGGGGCAATGAGTTGCCTCCTCAGTCACACCTTCAATTTGTGGATGATACTACCCTGATGGGTATGGCTACTATCAGGGAGGCTACTAATCTGCGTAAGGCTTTGGATGTTTATCTCACTGCTTCTGGTCAATTAATTAATGAAGATAAGTCCTCCATCTTCTTTTTTAATACACCTGGACCTATTCAACAGAGAATTTCTTTTATTATGAGGTTTCAGATAGGCTCTCTTCCTTTGACTTATCTGGGTATTCCAATCTCTTCTGGTAAGCTCCCTAGAGATTCTTGGTAGTATATTCTAGACAAATTTTGAGCGAAGGTTAATCATTGGACTCATAGATGGCTTTCCTTTGCTGGGCGTGTTCAGTTGCTTAAATTTGTGGTTCAGGCTCTTCCCTTGTATAGATGTATGCTTCAGGTGGCTCCGATGGGCTTTGTTAAGGAATTGGATTCCTTGGCAAGGCAGTTTTTATGGGCCGGAAACTTGTCTTCTTCTAAATGGAGCCTAGTCAAATGGGATATTGTGTGCTCTCCAAAACAGTTGGGTGGTCTAGGTTTGAGGCAATCGACTTTATCTGAGATGGCATTGGCTGCAAAACTTTATTAGAGATGGTGTGTGGAGCAAGATCAGCTATGGGCTAGAATTCTACTTCATAAGTATCTTCCTGGGATCCCAAAGGAGGAGGTTCCACATTATCCTCTGGTGGGAAGTGGATCAGTGATTTGGGGGACTCTCAAGAAAGGGGCTACTTTGATTAAGGAGGGATTATTTTGGATATGTAAGAAGGGAACAGATGCTCTCTTTTGGTCTGACTCTTGGGATGGTTTTCCTCCCATTATCTCTCAGTTTCCTAATTTATTGGCTCTCTGTCAGCGCTTCTTGGAGGCTGGTTGGTCAAGGGTGAGTGATTTTAAATCTTTTCACCCTTGTGGTCAGCTGGAGGTTGCTAGCTGGAAGTCCCCACGTGGGTGGCCGATGGTTGGTTTGGAGGAAGATTGTGTTGAGATTCATACTATTTTATCAGTTAGACACTATAGTTCCCTCAAGGACAAGGATGTTCTTGCTTGGCGCCCTAATCCTAAAGGCATTTTTTTTGTGGCTAGTGGATATCAAGAATTGATGGCTTGTAGATTGAATGGAGAAGAGGTCCATTGGTGGAAGTATGTGTGGAATAAGTTCTCTTGGCCAAAATGTAATTGTTTTGTATGGAATTTGGCTTGGAATAGATGTTTGACTTGGGACAATATTCAGAAGCGTGGATTTCATGGACCTTCCTTATGTGTTTTGTGTGGTGCTGGTGAGGAGGACTCTTCACATTTATTCTTCAGATGTACTTTCTCCTTGCAGCTATGGCACCTTTGGTGGGGTGTTTGGAAACACCCTTGTGTTCATGCTTCATCCTTGGTGGAATTGTAGAGAAGTTTGGGTAAGCCCCCTACTTTGACTCCTTTTCTTCAGATTGTTTGGTGCATTGGACCTACCTTTATTCTCTGGCAGATTTGGCTAGAGCGAAATCGTAGGATTTTTCGAGGGGAAAGGTTAGGAATCCAACAAGTTTGGCATAGAATTTTGGGAATGATCCAGGAGACTGTGGAAGCTAAATGTGAGGTGATGTTCCCACTTGATAGAGGGGATGCTGAAATTATTGACAGAATGGGTTTTCAAGGTTTGTCTCCTACCTCTGCTTGTGTCAGAAGGGGTAGAAGTGCAAAAAGAAAGTTCAAAGGATGGGTAGATGGATGCCTCCTCCTGAGGATATCTTGAAGATTAACACAATGGCTCTTCCCGTGGTAATCCTGGACCTGCTGGGATTGGCGGCGTGGGTAGAGACTGTTTAGGTGAAGTTGTGTTCTTCTTTTCTATTTATAAAGGTTGGCAGGCTAATAATTTTATGGAGGGATTAGCGATTGTCTATGCTCTGGAGGTGCTTATGCTCTAGGTTGGCGTAAGGTTATTTGTGAATCTGACTCTCAGGTTATTGTGAATTTGTTGATTGAACGTAAGGTGAAGGATGTTAATTGGCAGCTGGCTCTAGTTGTTCAACAGATTTTGCAAATTAGTTCTAGGATGGATATGGTGTCCTTTGTCCACATTCCACGTGAGTGGAATAGGGCTGTTGATTGTTTGGCGAAGTGGGCTTCAGATCATGTTGATGTTTGGAGGGTTGAGGAATGGAGACATCTTCCCTAGGATTATTGTTTGGATTTGAGGAGGATCTTGACCGAGGATATGGATGGTTGTGGAGTTGGTTGACTGGTGCTCTTGTTCTTCTGTTGTTCTTGTGCTTTTCTCTCGGAGCTATTGTTCTGAGATTTTCTTGTAATCTTCTTTTCTGAGTTTCAATAAAGTTTTTACCCCTCTTTTAAAAAAAAGTTTTTGTCTCAAGCAATACCTCTACCAGTTAATTCTAAATGTGATCCTGTAGTTGGAGAAGAAGAAATTCACTTGGTAAGTGAAAAAGAATATGAAGGTGATGAATTAGAGGTTGATTTGGAGGAAGAACTGCTTGTCGCCTTAGATGAACTTAAAAGGCTTAGAAAAGAAAATCAGGATCTTAAGGTACGCCTACAAGAAAGTGTCAATGTTAACAAAACTGTAATACAAGATCATAACGATGATAAAAAGATTATTGAATTTCTAAAAGGCCAAATGGTTGATAAGAAAAAAACTGAAGAAGGATTGGAATCCAAGTTAAAAGACAAGGATGAGTTGTGTATTAAACTAGAAAATGAGATTGCTTCTTTAAGGAAATATTCAGATAATGATTCCTTGTTAAAAGAACTAACTCTTAAAGATGATATGATTATTAGTCAGAAAATTGAAATTGAAGAATGTAAGAGGATAGTAGATGTTGTAAGATCTGATTTGGATGTTAAAAAGGTTGAATGTTTAAAAATAGAAGGAGAAGTAGTTGCATTAAGGAAAGAGCTTGAAAGTGTCAAGGTTCAATTAGGTAAAAATCAGAAATTTGATCATAGTACTAATCAACTGAATGAGATGATTTGCAGAAAAAAGAATTCTAAGGATCCTTCAGGTGTGGGATATGAGGTTGGACAAAGCTCTGTAAAAAAATATAAACATGAGACAGTGTTTGCTACTGCAGATGGAAAGAAGTTTACAACCAAGCAAACACCAAGAATGAAGGTTCATCTTGGTCACCATATTGCTACTGCTCAGACAAAAGATAAATGGATTGATGAAAGTACAAATAGATCATCAAGATCTTCATTTATCAGGTATAACTAATCTCAATTTCATGGCTATGGCTATCATTGTTATGCTTATGGTCATAGAGCAAGAAATTGTAGGAGATATGGAAGATATGATCATAGAAGTTTTGGAATGTCAAGAAAGAATGTTTTCTTTATTCCTCAAATTGACTATAACATCACATGCTTTAAATGTCATAAAATTGGGCATAAGGCACAACAGTGTAGGAGTAAGTTGAAGGCATCATTTAAAAATAACGATATAGATGCATTGACCAAGAAAAAGAAAGGGCCCATATAGGTTTGGAGGAGAAAACAAGACCAAGGAAATGAATCTCAAAGAATCTGGAGAAGAAAGCAAGAAAAGGAGAAGGAAGGACTAAGTTTTTTACATGATGCACAAGGATCTTCTCTTAGCATTTAATGGTTGTTTGGTTTAGGGGGAGCTTTCCATGTATATTCTACTTCAGCTTGGCATTTTAGGCATTACTTTTGTGATACTATGATACATGATTGTATATTCACATGTATTCTTGACTCTCTAACAACATTTTAGTTGATATTACAATGACGTCTCATTCATATGGTATGCATTATATTCTTCAGTGATTTGCAGTGTTCAGGATTATGTCGGTGTTACAGTGGTTTCTTGAAGCTAATAACTATCTGGACAACAATTGCTCTTATTTTTCAACATGATAGTGACTACATTGGTGATATATCAATCTAGTGTGCCTTTAAAAGTGTGGTACTGTAAGTGTTGCTGGCAAAAGTCATTGGCAGTTCTTATTGTTGGACAAGTATATTCTGCTTCTTTGCAAAAAAATTTCATAGTGATGAGATGTCTATTCCTCTTAGACTGAGAGTAACTATCCTTTGTGTACTTTGATTGCTCATCTTTGATTGTTTGTGGTCACTGAGTTGTCATTGGAATAGTGGTTATTAGATGCTATTGTTTACTTGGAAAGAGGTACATGATCTTGCTACAATCCTACAATGACAATGATATCATATAGAGTCATTATTTCATGCTTTAGATTCCTTTCCAACAGTTGACTTGATATCTTGTTGACAAATCTTGATGTGACAATACTCTTGTGATAGTGTACAATGTTTTTTTTTTTTTGGTATACTTCAAGGAGTAAGTATTTGGTGGTATCTTACTTATGCCAACTGATTAATGTATTGCAGCATGGTCTTCTCTGTCAAAACTATAAATGTGAATTTTTGATGATTAGGGCAATACATTGCTTTGAAGGAAGTTTCCATAGTAAAGGATACTTGTGATACAATTACACTTCCCACCATTTGTGGATTGTTATTAGCTATGCTTTGCTGCAACATATTGATTGTGCCAGTAGAAAAAATACTTTGTGTCTGTGTTTGACAAAATCAGTGATGGTATGTGTTTCTCAAGAGATACATGAGATAAAGCTACTTGAACAGTGAAGCAGTATTCATTTTCTTTGCCATAAAATCTTGTTATCTTGTTTGATCAATCTCACCATTGTTTAACACATTGAAATCATGTTTAATAGCTACTTGATACAATATAGTGCTTTGTTTAGTCTATATGAATGAAGTTTCAACAATAAAGCATGATAAGACAATAAACTATTGAAATAATGATAGAGGTAGTGACATTAACAATAAATGCTAAGTTCTGCAGTGTTGTACTTGGAAAACATGAACAATATACTAAAAAGTTGCTATATTCATTCAAAAGTCAATTTTTCTGGAGTTGTGGTTGCAGGTGTAGCAGTTTTGACATTGATTATATTGGTATAGAGTATGTAAACTCTTGAGGACAGTCAAACAACATTGATAGAAGTTTGTACATTCCTAGATGATGAAGACTTCAATATGCATCTAATGATCAATACTTTCTCTTGACAGTTGATTATTACGAAATACTAATTATTTGGAGTTATAATATGATTGGGACTAATTAGTCATAGGTTGAACTATATTCTTATGATGTTCAAAAGTTTCATTTCACTCTTGATCTATAAATTCCTCCAGTTCATGGATTCAAGGGGAGAAAAGTGTAGTATGTGCTAAAAAATAGTGGTAGCGGGGCTGAAGATTTAAAGTCATGTAACACATGACTATCGGCCTTAACACCAGACTTATTTGACTGTCGGCCTTATCATGTTTTATTTGCTTTGACAATGTTGTAGACACATCATCATTGTGGTTAATTTGACAGCGACATCATCATTATGGGTTAACTTGGCAACACGACTGTAGTGCTTGTTGGCGGACTTCAAAATTCATTATGATGTTTTTTTTTGGACTTCAAATGATATGGAATATCATTGAATTCAGATTTGACATCATTATACACTAGAGTTTTGTATTCGATGGAGTGAAGGAATAGGGAAAAATGAGTTTTGTAACTATCATTTTGCTGAAGGCAAAACCCTAGCCGCTTGGAGCCGACATGGAAGAGAGAGTTGATCGACAATTTTGAAAAGCTCAAAGTCAGGTATTCTATTTCTGGTTCTTTTCATTTGTTAACAGGTATTATTGAGCCTTTATGCTTTGTTTCAAGCAAGATTAGTTTGTTATCGGGCTCAAATATGAATAGTTTTAGTTAGTTTTTTTTTATAAACTGCTCATATTTAAAATGCATTATTCTATAATTAGGATTTGAGAGTTGCTAATCTCTTCTGAAGCGTTATTTTGAGATTGAAATGACATGGAACCCTAGCTGCATTTTCGTAGCTTTGAGAACTAGTTTGAGAAACTTGGTTGATTAATGAATAAAGACTCATTGTTCAGAAATGGTTATGAAAAGATTCTTCAGTTATTGGAATCCATTTTTAATTGTATTACATTGTATAAATATGGTTGAAAGCCATTTATCAAGTGTGATTGATTTGGGTTGAGAACAAGGTTTTTGTTGCTATTAATGTGATATTTTTGAAAGAAAAAGAAAGTGAAAAGAGGGTTTGAGAGTTTTGTATCTTTGACTTGATCACTGAGATTTCATAAAATTATATTGTATTGTTTCATTCAATACACATTTAGTGGGCATTGTTGAACATCATATATTATTATCTAAAATTCTAAACAAAGGAGTTGTTGCTCCTATGAAGTTGGTGCTTCAGAAAAATTATTGGAGTTGTTGTTCCACATTGTAACAGAGTTGGTGCTCTTTTGAATGAATAAAAGGATCAATTTGCGAGTGATTTTTTATACCCCAAGAGGGTTTTTCCACTCAGGAAATCTTTGTGTTATGTGGTGTGTTTTTGTCTCTCATTCAGTTTCATGTTAATGTGCTCATTCAGTTGGTCAATGCTCTAATACATTGAGTATGTTTAAAAGATTAATGTCAATTTGCTCAAGTCTATAAATTGTGCAAATCTTATCATTAAAAGTATTTTATAATGCAAATTGAAATCTGCATTTTATACTCCATGTGTGAATGTTTAAAAGTATGTCAAAAGTAAAGCAATGTTATATTTTGTGGAGTCTTTAAGTTTTGTTTTGAAAAGCACAACAAGATTGTTCATAAAGCTTAATTGAACATATCATATGATGCTTTTAATATGTGTTAAATGTTAAGTCAAGTCTCAAGTTACACTCGCATAAACAAAGTTGCATTGAGTTAAAGGTCAAAAGTTTATCTTTTGCTCTAAGAGTTAAAATTTGTATCACTCTGATTCACCCCCCCTTCTCAGAGTGAATCCATTTCTAACAACTTTGTATCTTGAAGGGACAGATTTATTGGAGACCTCCGCATTGATTTGTATATAATAGAGGTGTTGTTCAGTTCATTCTATTCAAGAGACAAGTGTGAATTTATCTACAAAAGGAGTTCGATATTGGAGTTCTATATTATAGAGAATGATATCATTCAAGAAGTTTGATATTATTGTTTGAGATTGCATCAAGTGTGATGTTGATTGATTCAGCCTTGTATTTAGCCTCATTGTAAAAGCGAATTGCTTTCATTATTCAATATATAAGAGATATATTGTTGCTGGTTTTTTCTCCCTCAAGTTGGAGGGTTTTCCCAGGGTATATGCTAAGTCAAATTGTTTAAAATTGTTCTATATCTGCTTATTTATTTTTTTATCCTAAATCTAACAAGAAGAAGTTGTGTTCACTAGTGTGTGAATTGTGTAGTAGTATTTTTTGGGAGAAATGGTTTTACTCCACATTTCTTCGTGTTGTGGTTTCTAGTCTTGCAGATCTAGGAGTGTTCTTATAGTGTTCATATCTATCCTTTTTTTTATTTGTTTTATTTTTTGCACTCAACAAGGTTGGATTCATGTGTTACAATGTGTGGAAGGTTAACTAGGTGTACAAAATGAATATATCTTTCAAGTGTATGATGTTGTGAAGGATTTATTGGATTTTAGGGTGTTGATGGAATATTCCATATTGTGTTTAAGTGTTGTGTGTGGTTTGCAAGTCATCTTTGGATCAAAGGAAGTGTGTACTTACATTTTTAATGGTGTTAATAGAGGTTTGACCGACCTTGGGTGTTTACACTAATTGCTAATATGATTTGGTTTTTTTGGAAGCATGGCATGGCATGTATATATGGATTGAGGTTAGAGTTAAGCTATGATGTGGTCCAACTTTATTCCTCTCCACCGCAGGAATGTTTTAGTATTGACGTAATTTGAATTTGCATGTTTGAGGTGCATAGTCAACCTTGTAGATTGTTTTCAAGGTTGAGGATGGTATATAGAGGTGATGAATTGATGGAGGATATGTGTGTAGTGGGCGTGGTGTGAAGTGTTGATATGTGAAGTGTGAAAGTGAAAAATGCAGTGTGAGATTTAATGCCTAAGAATATTGAAAGTAGTGAGCATAAGGTGTCTACATTCTTCAAAGAGGTTGCAAATGTTTTGGTGAAGCGGTGGTGGATCTTTTCTATTAATCTAAGATGGATTTTTCATTGTAACAATCTTCTATCTTCTTCTTTCTAATATGCTAGTGATCCCTTCTTTCTTTTGGGAAGTGAGCCCTCTGATAATGAGCCTATTGTATTTGGTGTTGCAATTAATTTATATTGTGAGCTAATCCTCATCGTGGTTTTTCCCTTCTTGGGTGTTCCATGTAAATTTGGTGTGTTCATGTGTTTAGATGTGTTTGCATTACTATTTATCATGTTTATATTCCACTAATGCATGATAAGGGTTTAATGGTTGTTAAGGTTTTAAGAGAATAATGAAGATTTCAATGTTAACGAGGGTTATGATGTTTTAATATACAATTGATCCACCACCCTCTCAATTTTCTTGTGCATTCAATAATTGGTATCAAAGCAAGGTTTGTTAGAAGAAAGATTAACTACTTGAGGTAGATCTGATGGCATACAAGGTGGATCATCTATTTGATGGATCTAATTATGCATTTTAGAAGACTAGGATGGAAGGTTTCCTTGTTTCCCTAGGGTTTGGAGTTTATAAGTCAATTGAAGATGGATATACAATGCCTACAAATGGACTACCAACTGATGATGAGATTGAGGCTTATGAGAACAATGGAAAAGCAAGGTATGCTCTCTTGATTGGTCTTTCTAATTTAGAACTTGTGAAGGTTATGAACTATAAATCTCCTAAAGAAATATGGGAGAAACTGGAAAGTGTCTATAAAGGAGATGATAAGATCAAGCAAGCAAAGATACAAAATCAAAAGAATAAGTTTGAAACCCTGAGAATGGCAGAAGATGAAGATATTATAAGCTACATTTATAGAGTGGATGAAGTTGTAAATTCCATCAGAGGTCTTGGTGGAAAACTTAAAGAAGATGAGGTGGTAAAGAAGGTATTAAGAAATCCTCCTAAATCATATAGTCATAAGGTTTTTGCTATTGAAGAAGCTCAAAATTTAGATCATTATTCTAGAGATCAATTGTTCGGTGCTTTAACTACTTTTGAATTGAGAGATTTTGGTCTAAGTGATTCAAGAAAAGAGACTATTTTTAAAGTTGGAAAAGAAAATAAGAATGGGGAATCAGATCCAGATGAGTTTGATGAGTTAGAAGAAAAATTTGTGAGGAGATTGAAAAAGGGCACTAGAAAATATAGAGGTAAGTTACCTTTCAAATATTTCAATTGTGGAAAGCTAGGTCATTATGCTTCAAGAATGGGGAATTAGATCCAGATGAGTTTGATCAGTTGGAATAAAATGTTGTGAGGAGATTGAAAAGGGCATTGGAAAATAGAGGTAAGTTACCTTTCAAATGTTTCAATCGTGGAAAGATAGGTCATTATGCTTCAAGATGTCCGGTCAAATCTTCAAATGAAAAATTCAAGGAAAATAGAGGTAAATAAATTAAGAGAATTTATTATGTTAAAGAAGATGCCAATAAATATGACAATGAATCTGATTACCCAGATGATGGAAATCATGAATGCTTATTCATGGCTCTAAATGTTGGAACTAATTCTGCTAACTCTGAGAGATGTATGAAGGAAGTTACTTTGGAAGCAGGTCAAAATGTTAGAGGGACTATGGTGACTACTTTTCATGCTGGGGAGGACAAAAAATATTGAATTATTGACAACAAATGCTCAAATCATATGGCAAGTGATAAGAGTAATTTTTTTAAACTTGAGAAGTTTGAAGGTGGTCTTTTTAAGTTTGGTGATGATACATATGCTAAGATATGTGGAAAAGGTTCAATCAGTTTTGCTAGCAAGAATAATACAAATGATGTTCTTTATGTTAATGGGATATGAAGTGTAGGAAAAATGTGTAGAAGAGGATATAATCTTGTATTTCAGGATGGTGGTTGTGAGGTCAAAAAAGGCTCTAGAACTTTGGTTGTTATAGGAAGGACATATGAAAATGCTTATCATCTTAATGGTGCTAATGGTATGTGTTTTATGAATCAAATCAATGAAAGTTGGCTATGACATAGAAGAATGTGCCACATAAATTTTGATAGCCTAGTGAGGATCAACTCTTCTCAAGCTATGAGAGATTTGGAAAAGATTATAAAGCCTATTAATGTAGTTTGCAAGGAATTTTAGGTTGGTAAGCAAACAAGAAAAAGTTTCAATATCAAATAATACTCTACCACAGGACCTTTGGAGTTGGTGCATACAAACCTTTGTGGACCTACAAGAACAAGAAGTTTTCAAGGTGACCTATATTTCATGTTATATTGATTGATGATTACTCTAGAATGACTTGGGTAAATTTTCTCAAAGAAAAATCAAAAGCTCTAGATAAGTTTAAGGCATTTAAAGCTATGGTTGAGAATGAAATGGATATGAAAATCAAATTTTTAAGATCTGACAGAGATGGAGATTTCACCTCCAATAAGTTTAATAGCTTTTGTGAAGATCATGGAATAAAGAGACATTTATCGACTCCTAGAACTCCTTAACAGAATGGAGTGGTGGAAAGAAAGAATAGAACAACTCAAGAAGTAGCAAGGACAATGATGGAATTGAATCTACCAGATGTCTACTAGAGATAAGCATTTCATGTTGCAATATATATACTTAACAAAGCATAAGCAAGTACAAAAAGTTCAAAGGCTCCCTGTGAGTTGTGGTATGGAAGAACCTCTACTGTCAAATATTTTAGAGTGTGGAAGCAAATGTTATATCATAAGAGATGAAGAAAACTTAGGAAATTTTAATGCAAGATTTGATAAAGGAATCTTCCTTGGATATTCTACAAAGAGCAAGGCTTGCCATAGTCTTCAATCTCTCCTTCTAAGTTTTGTATAATTTGGTTTATTTTCTCTATGCTAGAACCTAGTTGTATAATCCTTTCTCTACTTTCTTCAGCAACACCCTCAATGGTGCACTCTTCTTCTTCTTTTTTGATAGCACACACAATGGTGCACTCAATAGTACCCTCAAGGGCATGATCAACTCTTTGTTTCTATTTCCTTTTGCAAACTCCGGAGTCCTGTTCTTTTTTCCTCTTTTTTGCTTCTTCCATTCTTCTATGATATCTTTCTTGTTGTTCCTAAATTTTTTTAGCCTCCTTTCTTCTATGTTCATTTCCATTCCCAACTTAATCCTTTCAATGATCTCTACTATTCTTTTGTAATCTCCTTTTGCCATGTGTATGTCTGGTCTAGATTTTCATTAATCCTTATACATCCCATGACTAGTTTAAAATTTTGAACAATTACATCTTTTTAAGAATATTTTTTAAATCCCTCCCCCCTTTCCATTTTTCATCCCTTAAGTGCCTCCACACTTCTCACAAAGTTAGTACCTAAGAGAGATATCTACAAAAAAAATATTTTTTAATTATTATGTCTTTCTAAATTGATAATGTTTTATTCTTTTACTCTGATTTTTTCATTATCCTCTCTAGGGTCCTAGTAATGGAACCAATGTTAGCAAGAGAAAATGGGGAATTAAAATCCAAATATTTTTACCTTGATATCCCTTATGTAGCAAGTTTATACCCCAGAGAGTGCAGTGATAGAAGAGAGTGGCTATGGTAGGAAACTACATCTAATAGTAACTCATTTATAAATCAAGCAATAATATCAATCATTCATAATATATTTATTCATTAAATCCTTATAACTCCATATATATATTCAAATAACCATTACATTAATAGATCTTAGTCTCTACTTTGTATTACAGTCCCTTCCTCTATTCCTATGTGATTTGACTCCTCCTCTAATATGGCATCTATTACATTCATATATCAAAGCTTAGTCTCTTATAGAGACTTGACCCTTTTAGGGAACCCCTTAGTCTATTTTCCTTGTTGGATTGATGTTTCACAAGTGCTTTGTGGTGAGTTATGATAGCTTCTACTCTCTTCCTTGTACCCTGTTAATAGTCTTTAAGTGATGTGTCATTAGTGCATGGGTATAAAAACTAATGCATGTATCTTATTGATTTTTGAATACACATCAAATGTCAACTAACATACTCTATTATATTAGGAAATAATGCATCATACCCACATTCTTAATAATGTAAAGAGGAAAATACTCTCAAAAATTCCTCTTCAAAAACTCTCACAACACATTCAAACTGGAAATAAAAGATTGCAACAACTATATAAACTTTGTTTGCAGAGGAAACCAAATGTATTCTTCTTCAACAAAATTTGATTACAGAGGTTTTCAGTCATCCATGGACTGATATGCAACAATGAATCTTCCTAGAGGAATCTAATATGTAAGAAAATACATTCATACAATCATATGCTCAGTTATGTGAGCTTTAGCAACAAAAATTCACTCCCGACATAAGAAAGTACTTGCAACTTTTGAATCTTCATCCATGTCAATCTAAAACTTCCATGGTTGTTGTTTATCAGTCCAACCTACAAAATAACATCAAAAACTAAGCCTCTAGAGAAAAGGTATGCCTCCCTTGCTTTTCCCTTTCAAAAATTATGTTTTCCAATTTCTTTTAGGCTTTCAACAACTTCTAGAAACTCCACTACTTGCTCAAAAATTTAATTAAAATTAAATTATTTTCCTCTCTTTCCCAGGCATGCCATACCTTGTGGCAGAAAAATTCAAACTACATAAAATCCATAAAAGCATAAATTAATTCATTTTTAACTGCCTAGTCAAAGGTGGAGGTTACAATTTTAATTCTCCATTCGAAAATCCAAAAAAAGAAAAAGCAGACCATCACCTAGGTGCCCATCTCTTTGTCCCTACTTTTTAGGGCCATTATTATGTTCTTTAAAACATCCTTAATCCTATTTCCCATGCCCCTGATGATTTTTATTTATTTTGCAATTTTAAATGCTTTATTATGCTTTTTTGTTTTAAATCCCACTAGTCAACTTTTCATAGTTGCAAAGGAAGTTAATTAACCAATATAATTATTTGTAGATAAATAATTTATCACTCTCAACATGTAATCCAATCCAAAAATTAATCCACTTCAAAATCCAAAGTTGCATAATTCAAAAATTCAACCTTTTTTTATTGACACAGGATTGCAAGTCTCCATGGATGCTCCTGCATCAGACACCCACAGTAGAAAGAAAGTGATCTTTCACTTTTCAAGAGGATATCCAAGATGAATAACCTGAGCTTCAAAAAAACCAAGAAGCATCCTCAATAGGCCTTCCAACCCATTTTACCAAATACTCCATGTATTGCCTTCTCCTTGTGCTCTCACTCACCCTATGATCAAGAATGGTTTTAATCTGCTCCTTTTGTGGAACTTGGTACTGATGTTTTTTGTTGCACATATGTTGCACCTTCATCATTTTTAGATTCATGAAACATGGTTAGATCATAAATATTAAAAATTGGTTAAATATTGAGTTCACTTGCCAATTCTACTTCATATGCATTACCCGATTCATGTTTTCTCACAATTTGACAAGGTCCAATCTTCTTCGTTTTTAACTTGTTATAAGTACCCACTAGAAATATTTTTTTCTCAAATGAATGATCACCTCATCACCAAATTGAAATTCCTTATGTTTTCTCTTCAAATCAGCATTATTCTAATATTGAAAAATTATTTTATGAATGTGTTCTCTTACCTCTTCAAGTGATCAGCAAAATCCTCTGCATCTGCACTTCTCTTTTCAACTTTATCAATAATTTTCAGATCTGAAACCACTCTTGGACTGATTCCATAAAAAAATTGGAATGGATAATTACCCATGCTTCGATTCACTGAGTTGTTATTGGCAAACTCAACTTGTGGTAGCATTGAATCCCGCCCTTTTGGCTTGTCTCCAACTACGCATCTTAGCAAATTTTTCAAGCTCCTATTCACAACCTTTGTTTGGCCATCTATTTGTGGGTGATAGGCTGAACAAAAATTTAAATATGTCCTAAGCTTCTTCCATAGAGTCCTCCAAATGTAGCAAACAAAATTTGTATCTCTATCAGAAACAATTCTCTTTGATAAACCATGAAGTCCCATAATCTCCTTGAGAAACAAATCTGCAATATGAACATCATTAGTCTTCTTGCATGGTATAAAGTGAGCCATTTTTGGAAAATATATCTACCACCACAAATATAGAGTCATTTCCTCTTTGTGTCCTTGGAAAACCAAGAACAAAATACATGCTAATGTCTTCCCACGGCCTCTCAGGTGCAGGTAATGGCTGATATAGACCAGTGTTTTGACTAACTCCTTTTTCCATTTGACACACCCTACGCCTTGCACATACTTAATTACATATTGTTGCAATTGGGGAAAATAATACTTTTCTCCAATAAGTGCAATAGTCTTATCAAAACCAAAGTGTCCTGCAAGTCCACCACTATGTTTCTCCTTAATTAAATTCAATCTCATGGAACTTCTAGGAATACACAATTGGTTACCTTTAAACAACATACCATCCTGGATTGAATAATCCAAACATTTAGTTCTATTTGTTTCAATAGGCTCCTTACAAGCCTTCCACGCCTCTCCAAAATATAAATCTCCTTCAAACATTTCCTTGAGCTCATCAAAACCCACAACTACAACCTACATTTCAATCAACAAACCTTGCCTTCTACTCAAAGCATCAACAATTTTGTTAGACTTCCCACTCCTATATTCCAAAAAAAATGTAAAACTTTATAAAAACTCAACCCATTTCATGTTCCTTTGACTCAACTCCCTTGACTACTCAAGTATTAGAGTGCATGATGATTGGTTAAAAAAAAAAAAAAATGGCAAAAGATAATGTCTCCATTTCTTAAGTGCTTGAATGATTGCATAAAAATATTGATCATAGATTGAATACTTTTTCCTAGCATCATTTAAATTCTCACTAAAATATGCAATAGGTTTACCTTCTTGGCTCAAAACAACCCCAATAGCATTACCACTTGCATCACAATCCACTTGGAACACCTTGCTGAAATCTAGAAGTGCTAAAATAGGTTGCTTTGTCACTTTACACTTCAACAAATCAAAACTCTTCACTGCCCCTGTAGTCCACTTAAATTCCTTCTTATCACCCCTCATAGTTTCAGTTAGTGGTGCACATATGCTACTAAAACCTTTGATGAAATTTCTATAAAAACTTGCTAACCCATGAAATGATCTCACCTAGGTTACAATGTTGGCCACTCTAGAATAGCTTTCAACTTTTTTAGGTCCATCTTGATGCCTTCCCCTAAAACAAAAAAAGCCTAAATACACCAAATCCCTCTTCGTAAAGCTACACTTTTTTAGGTTAATCAACAACTTTTCATCTCTAATCTTTTCAAAAACAAGTCTAATATGCATCATATGCTCCTCTAGAGTCTTACTGAAAACTAAAATGTCATCTAAATATACAATCACAAATCTGCCCAAGAACTCTTTCAAAACTTCATTCATTAACCTCATAAATGTACTAGGTGCATTGGTTAGCCCAAATGGCATGACTAACCACTCATACAAACCTTCCTTTTTCTTGAATTTTGTCTTCCACTCATCTCCTTCTCTAATTTGAATTTGGTGGTATCCACTTTTTAAGTCAATTTTGGTGAAGTACTCTGCTCCACTCAAACAATCCATGATATCATCCATCCTAGGTAATGGAAATATGTACTTAATGGTAATCTTGTTTATTTCTCTAGAATCCATGCACATCCTCCATTCTCCTCCTTTCTTTGGTGACAAAACAACAGGCACTACACACAAGCTTAAACTCTCTCTTATCAAACCCTTCTTCAACAAATCAACTTGTCTATTTACCTCTTCATTCTCTATAGGTGACAGACTACCTTGTTTGGAAAACTTGTTTCTAGTACCAAATCTATTTGGTGACTAATCTTCCTCATTGGTGGAATTCCTTTAGGCACATTATCTAAAACAATAACCTTAAATTCTTGTAGCAAATTTGCAACTTCTATAGGAACTTCTTCAACACTTTCACTATTAGTCTTAGGAATCAAAGCAAAACAAATATTTTCATGTTTCATACCTTCCAAAAACTTTCTTGCATCCACCAAAGAAACTCTTGCATAACTACAAACTAGCACTAAATATTCTTTTAGAGGCTTCAACTTATGCTTCACTCCATTCTTGGTTATTGTGTATGTATTGGCATAGCCATCGTGCATTGCTTTC
The DNA here is from genome assembly GCA_007258455.2 of Sequoia sempervirens. Classification (NCBI taxonomy): domain Eukaryota; kingdom Viridiplantae; phylum Streptophyta; class Pinopsida; order Cupressales; family Cupressaceae; genus Sequoia; species Sequoia sempervirens. Next base: position 353,439 of record VDFB02000613.1, on the reverse strand, counting down.
CTATCATACTGCCAAGGTCTTCCTAGAAGAATATGACAAGCATCCATTGGAAGAATATCACATAAAACTTCATCACAATAGCCTCCTATCTTAAATTTTACCTCACATTGTTCGTTGATCAAGAGCTTCTTTCATCTTGTACCCATGCTATTTCATATGCATTAAGGTGCTTCTTTCTTTCCAGCTGCATTTTTCTTACCATTTCTTCAAACACAAGATTGTCTGTGCTCCCACTATCAATAATGACATTACATTCCTTTCCTTCACACTTACATCTAGTCTTGAACAATATTTTCCTTTGTGTAGGTCCATTTTCTTCATTTATCAACACTCTTCTTGTCATCAAAACTTCACCTCCTTCTACTTCTTTTGAATATGATGAGTGTGCATCTTTTGCATTGATATTTGCTACTCTGTTCTAATTTTCAGTCCTTCTTCTTGGTCTTTCCTCTTCATGAGGGCAGTCATATGCCCTATGAAATTATTCTCTACACTTGAATTAAGTGCCTATGAAGGTTCCTCTTCTGAAACCTCTACCCGATCTTCCTCTAGCTCTCTGATATTGATCTCTTGACCCATAAGAATCTTCATTCCAATGTTGTTTTATGTTGCCTTGGTCTATAATTTTATGATTTTTCTGATTGCTATCATCTCCTTTGTAAGTTCTTCCTCCACTCTTTCCACCACGGTTACTTCCTTTTTGTTTATTTTCAAATCTTTTGTTCACTCTTTCTTCAACTTTCAAGGCAACTTGGTATACATCTTCCATGGTTAGAACTGGTGCAAGAGCACCTAAATCGTTAAGTGCAAATTTGATCTTTTGAAGATGTAACAAGTTAGTATGTAGTTGATTCAAGGGTAGTATAGGGTTTTTTGAGTCTATTTATGTTGAATAAGGTCTAATAAGACCATTTGATATGTATTTGGGTGGTTTTGAGTCTTAGGTGTCAAATTAGCAAAAGTTGCAAAAAGTGTAAAAACGTTGTCATAGCAAAAATTGTCAAAAATGCAACATTTTGGAATGTGAAGGGTCAAGGAAGTTCAAAAAGCAGTTATAGGCATTGGGAAGTTGGAATTTGAATTGAAACATGTATAAAAGGCTCTAAAAGGCTCGAAGATGTTGGTTGGAAATTTTATTGAATTATCCATATAATATACAACGCTATATTCTACAATTTTCTCTATTTTTTTTAACTTTACAAGCTTTGTACAGTCTCGTACTTTCTGCAATTTCTTTGAATATCTTTGTATTTTGTAGTGACATGTTTTAACTCTCATTAGAAACAATTTTGAGAGTCTTCCATTGAGAATTGAGTGAGAACTCTTTGATTTTCTGAACTGCCTGTAAGAGGCCAATAAAGGGTCTATTTTGAAGATAAAATGCCAAACTAGTCATTCCACCTATTGTATAATCCTATGCCTTGGTGGAATGGCTTCTCCTAGGGTAGATTAGTTATTTTTATGGTTTTTGTAGGCTGTGGATATATGTTGTGAGAATTGGGGTGATGCCCTAGGGCCAAACAAGGTGTTTTTCATGTGAAAAAGAGGTAATGAGATGTGGTTCTAATGAAATGTTGAAAGAAAATTGTATGTAATGGATTTCTAAGTTTTTTTAGGGTATATATGAAGTTTTGGGTGGATTTTTTGGATAAGATAAGCGCGAGTGTTAAGATTTTGAATAAACCCTAGTGTATTTGCATGTAAAGTAAGGGTTTCATGGAACAATGTTCTAAAGGTCATGAATCTAAGAAATAATGGTGGAAGCTGGTGTTTTGTAACACAATTTGATTCTATCAAAATATTTTGAGTGGAAACCAAGAGTTTAGGAAGTACTTCCTTTGTTAAATAGGGCTAATTGAGTAGCCTAAAATAGGGGTATTGTATTGGATCTCAATATTGTTGCAAAGAAGTCACTTGTAACCTTTTGGGATGTTGTGTTGGGTTCTGTACGAAGTCTAAATTGATGTTTTTTAGGCCTTTGTATGGACTTATCCAAAAGATATTGTGCAAAGTTGGGTTTTGAGGGCTACAAGCCTCTAGTTGTGAGTATTTAGAAAGGGGAAATAGGACAATGTTGTAAGAGTTGTTTCTTGATTGAGTTTGATCTTTTGTGATGGTTTGGGAGTTTCAACCACCTTGATTACATCAAGAACTCTCAACAACACCATATCCTCTTTAATTCTTGGTCTTAGGCCATTTATATACCTTGCAACTTTCTCCTTTATAGCTTTTGAATGCCCGGTTCAGATAAGAATCATATGAAACTCTTCAGTATACTCCTTCACTATTTTTGTTCCTTGTCTCATGCCTTGTATCTTCTTGAGCAAATCTAATTCATAATCTACTGGAATAAATTTCCTTTTCATCTTCTCTACCATTTTATCCCATCTTGTAATTTTTCTTTTCCTTTTCTTCCTCTTTCCAACTAAATTCTCTCTACAAATTGAAGGCATGACCTTCAGTATTTTCTTGGAAAATTTGACTCTATCTGGGTCTCCAATTTCTTCAAACTCAAAATACTCTTCCATATCATTTATCTAGTCGATGAATTCTTCTAGATTCAAGCTTCCATTGAAGGTAGGAACATCAATTTTTGGTCTCTCTCCCATTCTTGTCAAAGCTCTCAACAATGGGTCATTTGCAACTACTGTAATTTCCTCTCTTTGCTCAGTATTTATGCTAGCATTCTTTGGAGCTCCTTCTTCTTCATCACTATCTAGTTCCCTTCTTTGTGAAAACCCTCTTCTTATTTCTTCTTGAAGTGCTTCCACTTTTCTTCTCAAAGCTCTAAAATCATCATCATGGAAAAAATTTCAATTCTTCCTCTTCCTCTGCCTCTACCACGATTGGCTCCTCTCCCATTCATTTTCTCCAATACCCACAACACAATCCTAGTGCAACTGCCTCTCTTCGGTGGTTTGTTACACACTCAAGATATTTCTTCTCTAATACCACTAATGCAAAGAGGAAAAATAATCTCAGAAATTTCTCTTCAAAAAATCTCACAACACATTCAAACTAGAAAGAAAAGATTGCAATAACCATATAAACTTTGTTTGCACAGGAAACCAATTGTATTCTTCTTCAACAAAATTTGATTACAGAGGTTTCAGTCATCATGGACTGATATGCAGAAATGAAGCTTCCTACAGGATCTAATATGCTAGAAAACACATTCATACAATCATATGCTCAGTTATGTGAGCTTTAGCAACAAAAAATCACTCTCCCAGAACAAGAAAATACTTGCAACTTTTGAATCTTCATCCTTGTCAATCTGAAACTTCCATTTCCTTGTACCTCCCACAAGGGTTACTCCCCTCCAATTGGATGTAGCCATGGACATAGGTATCCTACCAAAAGAGACAATGGTTCTCAACTATCGTCTAAATGATCTAGGGATCATGTTTTTTATGGATGGTCTCGGCCTTCTCACCCACCTTCAACCTCTTCACATAGACATAGTGCTCCTAGCTATCCAAATTTTGGTAAGTTTTCTCACTTGGATTTTCCAATTTCTTATATTCACGTTCAACAACCTATATATGAAGATCAAGAAGAGGAGGGTGGTATTATTGGTTAGGAATCAATTGTTGATGGTTTCATCCCCACTAATGTATGGGATAAACTAAATGACTATGACCCTCCTTGATGGTGTAGCTCTAGTTGCATTGTGGTTTTGTTGGTTCTTGTTGCTTGGGCTTGGCCCAACATAAACTTTGAGGGTTTTTCTTCTACCACCCACCTCTTTTTTTATGAATATTGTATTATTCTTCTTTTAATAGTAAAAGTAACAAAGTCATTATTCACCATTCCTTTTTATTGTGGGTAGTAATGGAGCTAAAGATAATCAAAACTTTGGATTAGTTACATAAGTAGTAATGTAGGTAGAGATTAATATCATCTCTATGATCATATATCGCATAAATAATTTAATAATTATGTGACTACTTTGATGTATTATAGTATAACAATATTATGGAGATGGTGTGTAGTCTATTCAATGTGGGGGTGCCTTTGTATTCTATGAGTTTGACATGAATTAACCACTTATAGATGAGGGTGTTATTTATGTATCATTTCATGGTTAGCATTCTAAATAAATAATTGGAACACTTTGAAAACCATCAATATCTTTCATCTCTCTAGAATTGTAGGTTCATGTGTATACTTTTGAAGCACGTCTAATTACAATTTGCATATTATTTATAACATTTGATCACATTATTTCTTGAAAGACATTCATCCGATTTTGAAAAGGATTCATTAGATCTTGAAGGTAAAATAAATGATGTTCTAACATAGTTCACCATTATATGTTCAATTGTTATCAAATTATTCATTATATTACACAAACGTAAGCCAATTTTTCTATTAATTTAATTTTTTAAAATATTTTATATAATATTATTTAAGAATGTAATATAATGTTTATTAAAAAAATATAAACATAATAATTTTTTATAATTAAAATATTCTATGATTTACCTTTAATACATATATTCTTAATATATATAAAAATTGATTACCAACATTTTATATTAATAATATTTCTAATATAGGTAGATTATTTTTTTCTCTAAACACGAAATCAAATATTAAAGATGGTGTGTTGTTTTATCATCTCTTCCTTAAACTCCGTGAATAACTAATAATATTATACCAAAAACCCACACACATAAAAACGAACAAAGCACTCGCGCTAGAAGGAGGGCTTGAACCTCCGACCTTGTGGTTAACAGCCACACGCTCTGGCCAACTGAGCTATTCCAGCATACATTTCGTCTGCTAGATAACATAGCTAACTCATTTATTGCAACAAGAGGCGTAGAAACACAATTGCTTCTTTTTTTACTTTAGAATTTCGAAATTCGATTTGGAAATAAAATACAAAGAAGAGTGAAACATGCACGATTTGAAAATAAAATACAGTGAAACATGCAATCACCAAATGCTTAAATATATTTGCTTTACTTTAAAAATCTTCATTACTATTTTCCCTTTAATAGGTCCCACCGAGATTTGAACTCGGGTTATGGATTCAGAGTCCAATGTCCTCACCACTAGACCATGGGACCAATACATTTGCTTTTTTTTACTTCCTACATTAAATTTGACTACTTTTGAAAAAAGGGCATGCACATGCTCGATTAAAAAACCCTTAGAAACTCACCAACCCTTTTTAAAACTCAGTAACAAAATAGCCCCAATGCCTTCCACAATTTCTTTTCCTTCACATAAAATCAAAACATTCAAACTTAGACATAATGTATGTAGACTTCAATGTGTTTTAACTAGCATATCTTAAAGATGATATGTATAAAAATATTTCTTAAATATAATTAGTTGATAGGTTATATATAGTGTGAGATTTGAGTTTGAAACAAATCATTATTGAGTCGTCAAAAAATAAGTTCCAACTATCATTTAATGGTAAACTAGCTACCACTTAATGGTAAAAGCCTCCAAAATATTAGGTAAATGTCTCCAAAATATCACTTATAACATAAAAGTCAAATAAATATTGATTTGACAACATTTTATTTCCATTTGTAGTGTTTTTTGTCAATTTGATGGCAACTTTCTTTTTTCATTTGCATTGCTTTATGTTTTAAACCTATATGCAAATATTTCATAATCAGATAATGTTTAATTTCTTTAAGGAAAAAATCTAGATTTATCTAAGTTTATTTCATTCCATTGTTTAGCACTTATTATTAATTGTTTAATCCACCCACATGTAGAATTTGTAGTTCATCCATGGACAAACACATACTCTCTAACATATTAACATACATATAGTTTTCTATCGGTGTAATCCATGAACCTCCTTTAGGTGCAAGGGTTAGTTTATATCACATATTTTGAAAGATATCATTATTGAGATGTTTTTTTTTTCATTAGCAAACTTAAAATAAATAAATAATAACAACAAAATAAACATCATGATATATCTCTTGATATATTTTATATATCTTATTTTAAAAATATATGTTAATTATTATTATTTTATTTAATGTATTTTTTCTATATACATGAAATCCAATTTATATCTTAATATATATCTTAAATACAGTAAACAATTACTATTTAAAGCGAATTATGTGCATTAAAGACATGACATTTAAAATTAGTCACCAACATTTGAGTTCACACTACAATGACAAAGAGACTAATGGAACACACATGAAGAAGTGAGGTTCAATGGAAAATAAAGTGCAATAAGTAAATTCATAGGCAACTTGAACTTTGGCAATGTGCTAACTTGCACATGGACAATTAACATGAGGATAAGCTTAGCTCCCAACATATGACATTTGTTCTACTAAAAGGTCGTGGAATAAGTCGGGATAGACTTGGAGTGTTTTAGAAAACTAGAGAACTTTTGTCTATCCTTCCTTTCTAGTGCTTTTTCTATATTGACTACAAACTACCACATAGGCTTGCATTTTAATAAGCATAGGTAAATCACCCATAATACTAAGGAATGTGATGGTTTATTTCATCTCCACAAGAACTTCAAATTCATTTGTGAAGTTATAGACCTACATGGGCTACCATTTGCCCATGTCAAGAGCTTCATCACATAATGTCCAACGACCATTGATAGTTGCACAATGATACGTAATGACATGCAATGTCTTCCTAATTTCATATTTCTATTCATGAGACTTTGAATTTTCAGCAATAGACTAGAATTAAAATTAACTTTGTAGGGCCATAAACTTGGGTTGTGTCATGACCACACACTAGCTACTACCATTATACAACACCATCATGAATTTGTCAGCAATAGACTAGAATTAAAATTAACTTTGTGGGGCCATAAACTTGGGTTGTGTCATGACCACACACTAGCTACTACCATTATACAACACCATCAAATGTCCATCACATAATTTCTCAAATGGACACCCTACTAGCATATCCACATCTAACTACAACTTCATATTGAGTATCATGTGATCCATATTGAATGCAAAATACATTGAACCCCCTCAATTATCCTATTATCAAGTTGAGTACTAATCATAGATATTGGCTCTTCAAAACAAACACTATCCCATGATGACCAACACCATGTATTCAAAATATTTTGTATTGAATTTTCTCATTGGATCAATCACATGCGGCTATGCACTTTAGTTGTTCATTCATAAATCTTCCAATTAAAGGGACATCAATATCAAGTTAAAGGTTTGAAAAAATATAATATTTTTCTTTTCAACAAAATTCCTCTTTATTTTATTTTACTTTATAGTGGCTTTAGTACCAATTGTTAAAATTGGAGGCTTGGGGTAAATGTCCCTATTATTTAAATTGTGTGATGTAAATATCCTTTACATAGGTAACATATATGGTGAGGCATGTCTATATAATAGATGCTTAGAGATAGTGATGAAATCATGTTTATATTTCCAACAGTAATTTAATTGGTTAAACACAATTGATAATTATATGTTCATTACATGATCTACTAAGGTTCAAATCCTTCCGAAGATACAATAAATAATGAATGAGACTGGAATGGATACGCCTCAAAAAATATCAGATTACAAAAACAATCTAAATTTACTATAAAACCCTTCAACATTTTTTATTTTTATTTTTTAAAATTATAACATTTTCCACCTCCAATAATAAATCATCATAGTGCATATGATAGATTTAAACTTTGATTTTCTTTTATCAATTGGAAACTATACATTCATGTATTTCTTTTTGGCAGGATTTGAGACTCACTGTGATATGATTTCATTTGATACCTAATAATTGTTTTGCGAACTTGTTGATTTCTCCAGAAAATTTGAGAAGTGATAAACTAGTTTTGATAAGTGGATGATAAATTTAAGAAGTGATTTCATTATTGTTAGATCATGAATGCTTCTCAATCATGGGAAGTGAACGACCAGTTATTGTGATTCAATGAATAAAAAATAGTTATCAATTCGGCCACCAGTACGTAGTTGATATGTTTTAAATGCAAAGTTGAATAGTCATTAATTGAGAAATAAATATCTATCAAGAATGGTTGAGGATTGATGATTGAGTGGTGCTTTGCATTTGGTAATTAGTGGCTGTTATAAATCATGGTTCCCTCATTAGTGCCTATTTGGCACTTCTAATGAAAGATACATCAATAAAGCAATGCAATGCTTACAATGTCAATCAATGTTTATGTAATTTTGATCTTAGAGTGGAGACTTTTTAATGAGTACTATTTAATGGCCATTTTATAAATACAAGATTTTAGATGTTTTGATATTTGATATTGTTTGGGGTTTGTCCTGCAATCAGGTTGTATTATATTTCTATTTGTCATTATGTTACCTCTTGATTCTATCGATAGTTGCCACTATCAGATCCTTACTTCAACTTTATATATATATAGGGCGATTGCACTAACAAAGATATTTTTTACGGATTTTCCATGGTAATTAAGTTTTATAGTTAGTATTTTCTAAGATTTGTTGATATTTTTTTATAAATTTCAAGTGATGTGCATAAATTCAAAAATAAAATTAATATTTAAAAAAAGAAAAAGATTTACCAATAAGAATTAATTTTTTTTCAAAAAAGGAAAGATTAGCTAAGATTTTATAATATTTTTAAGGGGTTATTTTTTAAAGTTATTATTGATCTAAACAAATCTTGATCTAGAAATGATAAAGCTAATTAGAGTTCAATAGGTCCAAGATTAATACCATTTCATACACCAAACAAGAGAAATTGAGCACTACAACTATGTATTTATGATAATACAAAAAATAGGTGTGAAATAAATACATAATTTAAGGGAAGGTTATACACTTTTATCCCTTACAATAGGATTTGAAAGTCTCACTTTACATAACTTTATGTCCTTAAATATAAAATTTCTTCAAAAGAAAGGTTACATGAGAATTTTAAATAATTTCAATATAGCTTATCCTTTCGGTAAAGTTTATTTCCTAACTAAAAATATTTTTTTATATCAAAAATAACTTCTTGTAGAAGTGCCCAAAAAATATTTTATTCTCCAAATTTAGCTAATTCTATTTTTAGACATTATATAAATATTGTATCGGTTCAAATAGGATATTATTCTCTTGATATAGAAGTTCATAGGGTGATGATGAAGATGATAGCTTAGCTACATAAGTCAATTGTGCTTGTTGATGAAGTATTGTACCAAGGTGGGTGGTTGCAAAAGCTAGGCAATTGTCAACATAGTTGAGTGGATTATTTTTAGTCAAGTCTACATATGGTTGTAGAAGGGAACATATTGTTGTAGGAGTGAACATATGGCTACAACAATTGGATATGAAGCTATAAAGTATATTTTTGAATGTAATTTATAAGATTATTGTAGACTTGAAAAAAGAAATTGAATGACGTCTAAAATTCAAATGGATTAAAAAATTGGATTCCTATAAAAATTTGTGTAATATCAAGAAAACAATAGACATCTCAAGTTAAAAAATAAAATAAAATACTCATCTCAAGTTTGGATATTGCAAAAGTTATGGCTGCCAAAAAAAATGGATATATATGAAGAAACCAAGTTTGCTAGAAACACATTTTTATGACTATTGCAACATATTTTTCCATCGTTTGAGATCTAATTTTGGTGCAAGAACATTACCATAGAATGTGATAATCCTATATCTATTGATTGGATCCATTCCACGAGAATTTGGATCATTTTGATTAGCTTTCTTGCTCATAATTGACCAATATTGCAATAGAGCAATTAGCGGCTATTTTAGTATTTTGTAAACAGTTTATTATTTTATAAACCATTTTTCATGCCCCCACAAAGGGGATTTTTTACCTCTTATTATTTATTAACATTCAACATGAATGGAACGAAAATAAATTGGCATTTTGTAACTAATTTTCAAGAAGGGATAAAAGAGGGAAAATGGGGTAGTCATTAACAATTTTGAGGATGACACCTCATCATCTTTTCAAATGTGTTTCCTTTTGAGGATAGAAATTAAAATAGAAGAAGGGATGTAATTAGAGGATATTCTTGAGATTGTGAATTATTTAGAGAATAAATAAATGAATGAAGATGAGAGCTCTTTAATTTATTAGTTTTTTAGGACTTCATTATTTATGTGCAAGACATGTTCCTTCTAGATGCACGCATTCGGGTTTGTAAGTCCTATGAGCATTATAAAAAAATTGGTGTACTTTGTGGATTAGTGACATGATGAGCTAAAGATCTCCCCTCCTAGAGTTGTGTTCTCATTAAAGAGTTTCTTTAGAGGTATTTCAATGTTACAATTTTGTGTGTGTGTGATTATGTCTTTTTTATATTTCAGAGTAGTTTTGGTTCATTTCAATACTTCTCCATTAAATCCATACACTAATGGACTATGATGTAACACAATTTCCCCAATTTATAATCAAGTGGTAGTAAAGTCCTTTTTTTGCACAAATTCCATCAATAATTTTGATGGATTGAATCTTGTGTCTAAGGGTTAATAACAACCTTGTTTAGTTGTTTTTCATTTTTAGGAAGTGTAGGGATCTACACTTTGTAAAGATGTAGCCCTGGGTAAAATTAAGAATGAATTTTTTTTAGAATTATAAGAGAAGAAAAGAGGATTACAAGCTTTGTTGGAGAGTCATAGAGACTTCCTATTAGGATTTTTGGGAAAGATGTAATAATAGTTGTAATAAAATGAAGAAATGTTGGTCAATTTGCAAGGTAGTGGTGAAGGTTTGGAGAGGAATGGTGTGTTGGTGTGAAAAGTGTCTTTAGTTGAATAGTTATTGTTGATGTGTTTTTTATGCACCCTTCAACACAGGCAATGCATAGGTGCACTACCTCTCTTGAAAGACAATCTTCCACAATCAGATTGCAGAACACTATCCCAAGGTCTCTAATGTCAGGTCTTGACAGTGCTTGGAATATCTCAATTGTTTGATGTGATTTGTTGGAATCACAAGGAGGACTTACGAAAGGATTACAAAGCATGGGAAGTTGGATCTTGAAATGGAGTTCCTAAGATGGGGAAGTTATTGTGCATTTGTTGTAGGTTCAAACAACGGTCTTGAACTCTATTTTTATCGTTGGATTTAGCTTTACAATGTGCAATGAACCTTGGCATAGGTCACTCATTAAAGAAAAAAGGAAAAAGGGCAGGGAAGAGAGAAAGTTCCTAGACCTACAACTAACTGTGAACAATGATAATGGAGTTCCTGCAACAGACAGCTTCCTGAAAACAATATTCCACTTAACCAGAAATCTCACAGTCTCATGGAATTTGTTCTATCTTCTAAGGTCTGCAAATGTTTCGTCTTTCATTCACCATATGCATGCATGAACAAAGATGAAAGTTTTGGAGCAGCTTTGAATTCAAGCCCAGACTAACTTTACACAGCTATCTACCATCAACAAACAACAAAAAGTATGGACTAAGAAGTCATCTACAAGAGGTTTCATTTCATAGGACAGGCATTCCTAAAATCTATCAAGCAAACTAGCAATAAAATCTAAGTTAAACATCTAACAATGGAGGTTGAATCAAGCAACATGTGAGAAACTCAGAAAATGCACCAAGTCAATGTATTTTCATTATAAATTTCTGCAGCATGTCTTTACAACAACTCAACTCCCTTTGCAAATGAGAGGAGACCCCTATTTATAGTGCCCAAAAATTCAAATGAATGGCCAAGACTAATTCTCATTGTGTGGCCAAGATTCATTACAAAATAGGGTTTCACCTACCCCCAATATATCACAATTTAAAATTACATTTTGTCCCTTCCCTATTTTGTCCTCTAGTGACGACACTGTAGCACTTTGTATTTTAGCTAATTGTTGTTTTACTGTAGCTACTCTTTAGGGAGCTCTTCATCCTTGACAGGGTTGTCTTCTTGCCTTCTCAATGCTGTGTATTCCATGAACTTCAGGATGACTGGTTGGAGTTTGTCTACCTCAATGATTTCATACCGTAGTACTTGGTAGCTCCACTCCTTTGCATTGTCCTCTAACCTCTTCCAATCCTCAACGTATTTTGAGCCTTGGTCCCAGAATAGCTCTAATTGATCGAAGGCATGGGCAGCAAAACTCATGAATTCCACCGTGATTTCACTAGACATCCTGTCCTCCATCTTCTTTTGGAAGTAAGGCTTCACCTTTTCTGGATCCATCTGCACTGCAGGCATATCATATTATGTCATCATCTTGAGATAACAAGTGCATTTTTCCCTGATTTCCTTTATCCATTCTATATCTGGATCCACCTTGCTCATTATTTGCTCCAACCTTTCCTTCCTATTGCCAAAGTCCCGCCGCCATACATCCATCAGCCAGCGATCGTCTTTTTTAAATGCAAGCTCCTTTTCCCACGTGGCTTCTGGAAATTGAAGGATAGCCTCGATCTTTGGAAAGGTGGAGTCGTATGCTGTAGGGAAGTCAGTGCATAGCCTCTTGGTGCCCTCCAAGGATTGCTGCAGGTCCAATAAATTGTTGGTTGTCTAAACAACCCGGCCAATTCCCATGTTTCCAACGTATAAGACTTGTCAGACCCAGTGCTCCGTAGTCTTCTCCAAGTTCTTTCTTCTCTCCATCTTATCGATTTGTTCTTTGGACAGCAGTTGGGGCATGGTTGTGGACATGGTAGGTAGGTCATCCATTGATGACCACTGTTGGATATAATTTGTTAAAGCAGCCACCTGTGCTTTAAGCTCATCTTTTGAAATCTTGTCCTGCCTTATCAAATGTACCACCATGGCCACTGACTCCTCAAGATGCCCTACCTTCTGTTCTCTGGTGGTGGTCCCTAGATCCATGGTGGAGATGTTGTAAGTCATCCCTTCCTGACCTACCACAGGCGTAGCTATTTGCACAACTCGAGACCCAGAAGCATCCATCGTTACCTTGGATCGGGTCTTAAGATTCTTTTCCTTCTTTGTTGTGATTTGAGCTCGGGCTAAGATAGCCTCTAGTCTCACTCTTGGGTCCTTTAGTATGGGAGTTTTCTTTTCAAACTACTTTTCCAACCATTCTAGTAAGGCAGATTTTCCCTTAGGTGAATCATGGCCACCCTCGCCCCTCTCGGTCAAGGCCAAAGTTTCCGCTCTCTTATCTTCTGGGGATTTTTCTTTCTCCTTGATCATTGAGCTTACCTTGTTTTTTCCTGCCTCGAAAATTTCTCAATCTAACAGCTTTGTTTTTTCTTCTTGCTGCTATTCTTCTTCTTCAAGGAGCAGCCTTTCTACCTCTGATTTGGTGTCCTTTGGCTGCCGGGCCAATTCTTCTTCAAGATCATCATCAAAGGCTCGAACTATGACCTTGCCACCATTGTTATCTTCCCCATCCCTGCTCTCCGAGGAACCAATTCCCTCCTCTTCGTAGGCAACCCTGTCAATAGTGCGATGTTCATACTCCGGGTGCTCGTGATATTCATTGGCCTCCTCCTCAAATGGCTTTGAGGCCCCTTGTTCTCGCTCTTCCCACTCCTTGGAAATTAGCATGGTGGCTTCCATGGCCGTGCGGTCCTGTCGGAGGCTGTGAAGGTTGGGCAGTAGCAAGGACCTAAGCCAAGGCTGCCTAAAGCGCAGGATCCATGAGGATCTGAAAGAGCTCAGAAGGGATATTCTGCAAATGCTTCAAGAAGGCCTCAAGGAAGGCAGAAGCACGTATAGGTGTCATCACCGTAGGCAATGGGAGTGACGTAGTGGGTGACATGGCAGCAGAGGAAGGAGGCGTAGTCATGGCAGAAGAAGAGTTAATTATAATCACAGGCTCGGTCAGGGGTGAAGGGGCAAGATGGACAGAGATGTCCACCGTCGGCAGGGATGCGGCGACCATAGCCAGAGAAGTAGATGGTGGGGGAGCCGAAGCAAGAAGAGCCAAAACAGGCTTGATTTGATCAGTACCTTCTACTTCTTCTTGTGTCAAGAGTTGTTCCGTCATACTCCCTGTTCACTTACATCTTTTGGAGGGTGAGCCCCCTAAATCCTTCCTTGTATAGACCTTGGGGTCAGGAGACTGTTCTGTTTCTGTCTCCTTTCTCTTCTTGGATCTAGTGACCAAAGGAGACTTGGATGTCCCACCGATTGAAGTGGTTGTAGCGGCATCCTCTGTGGCACTTGGCTCACTTTTGAGCCCTTCATAAGTCAAAATCACTTCCCGTTGTTTCAATTGGGCTATCCGTCCATCAACCCACTCCTTAGTACGAGCCAAGATTGGCTTGGTTATGATATCGAGGTCATTAACCTCCTGCTCGTCCCAGTCTATTATTGGTAGTGGCAAGCTAGCAACTGCGGGGTACCTGGGGTCTATTATGGTGCCCTCGTCTTCTTTGACTTGGTCTGGTATGGGAAAGAGTTGCACCTTTCTTACAAAATACGTAGTCATCCACATATAGTGCCTTGCCCGCACTTCCTTGTCATCTTGACAATCCGCCCAGAATTCCTCAATGTGGTGGAGATGAGTGAACCCTGGTCCCAATGCCTTCCTTACGTGACCATATGGGTCCATCCGTGGGTGAGCAGTGTGCAAGTGAAAATGGTAATCCTTCAGTTCCTTCTCAAAGTTACTAGCATACTGGGAGGTTTGTAGCTTATACATGCCCTAGCCAAGAGTCATGGGATAACAGATCCCTGCTATGTGTTGGAGCTATCGAGAAAGCTCCAATAGGATGATTCGGTCATTGGGGTATTGAGGCAACTTGTTTGGCCTTTCAGTAAAGCCCTGGGCACAAATGTATGTGAACTTCAAGTATTGAATGAAGAGGAAGGCATACTACTTCAAAAATTCCCTAGCACTTTGGGAAACCCTCCTTTCGAAATCCCTGAAAATCATTCTGACAATATGGCCGATGAAGGCGTCATTCACTCTGCAATACTCCCTCTTGAATTTTTTGTACTGGAGTTAGGGGTATCTATCATAGACCTTGAGTTTTCGACCCTGCTCCTAATCGGGTGCCACAAATAACCCGTTGTATTATCTCCGGTCTGCCAAGGAGTACATGAGGTATGAAGTCATATAGAACTTGGAGCTCTTCTTCACGTTGAGGAACTGCTCATGAAAGTAGTTGCTAATTATACCTCCCCAATAGAATGAGGTCTTTGTGGTATCATCATCATTCCCCTGAAGGATCTACTCGATGAAGTACACCATCCATTCCTAAAAGAAGGTGGTCGTAGGGAGGCCCATCACCCTGCTTAGCATCGTGACCAAGTCGTGGTAATCTTCGTGGAAGTCACTACGGAAGAGTTTGTGAGGAACCTTCACAGCACTACCCCGCTTTTCTTTAAGCCAATGCTGATTTATTGCCCTTTTATAGCCCGTCGGATTATCATCCCATGTTGCCTGACATTCTTCAATGGTGGGCATTTCCATTTCGTGAAAAGTAGGGATATGGAAGGTTTTTGTGATTCCTTCAGCCGACATGTCGGCAAGAACGTTACCATCCCTGTCAACAATTGTCCTTGTATCTGATTGATATGCCTGCCGACAGGCCATGACGAGCTCTGAGGCTACAAGAGATGGAGGAAATCCTGTTGCCTTTGCTATTCTGCTTTGTCTTATCAGTCTTGCATTCTTGGTCACTGGATTGACCCTGACCCTTTGTATAAATTCGTCAATATTGACATAGCCTATGTTGGTGTCGGTGATTTCTTTCCAATCTATGGTAATCTTCGAGTGCAGAGGCTCACCCTGAAATTGGTATTTCATTTGGTCCTTGTCCTCTTTCCCTCAAGGATTCTTGCCTGACTTCTTTCCTTTGTCCTTTTCGACGGGTGCCCCTGAAGGTCTTGCACCCGATTTCATATATTCTGCAAGCAAAGGTGTAGTCAGTGCAATGGATCACAAAAGTATCTATGTTAGTTGAAATCCCAAAGATGAAATCCATTTTGAATAATTTATCCAACATAACATGATACTTAATCTCCCGATGTCATTGGTCTTTTGATTAAGGGCATTTGGACAGTTCGGGCCCAGAGGGCTGGACTTCCCTGGTAGGAATGTTGTTTGGGTAGGAAAACGGGGAGGAATGATCCGGGAGACTCTTCTCAATTGAATTTTGATAATTTAAGAGGTTCGCAATGAAGAGGACCAAAATTAAGCATGTGGGTTAAACTTAGATTTCAAATTTGGGCTCATTTGGGTCATACATGGAGAATATGGAGGTCCCAGGCCAGAGAGTCGTCTAGAGATGGTTGTTTAGAATGACCAAGATCAAACAGAGTTCTGAGATAGGAACTCTGAGATACAGGACCCGACAAATCAAAGGGCACCCAATAGTCTACCATATTGGGCCTAGAAAGCCGGGATGTCGCAGTGCTTTCACCATTTGGGACGGCAATCGTTAGACAGAAGTCTGGAGTCTCGAGCCCAGGAGGGGAGGAAGCTGCCACTTCGTTTTCATATTCAATCAGATGGAGCTCACTCTGCCAATAGCCGATCGGCGAGACATCATTCATTGTCTTGGCGACCAGAAGTTACAGTCGGTGTGAAAGTCTATCTCGAAGGAAGGTCTCGGCGACATTCGGATGTCTTGTCGGCTGACGGGGAGAATACCCACCCGTGAGAGATTTGTGTCTTTGGCGAAAGGTCTTATCAACCTCCTTGTGTCTTGCCGAACAAAAATATCGGCAAGAGGTTGATGCTCGGTGGGAGGTCTTACTGACTTCCGCATGTCCCACCGATGGCCAAGAGGTGCACCGGGCTCAGCGTCAGTGCTGGCCATTGGATTTTCTTCTTAAGTATTCGTAGCAATGGGAAGCCGGAGCCAGACATTCAGAAGGCCGGGGAGGATTTTCTTTTTTGGAACGGCGGAGGAGGGATAGAGCTCTGGAGGCCAGGGACCGACACGGTCGAGGGTGTTTATCATTCAAGTTGGATCCCAACGGCGAATGGGGAACCGAGGTTCGGAGGGCGAAGTGATGCCAGGCATTTGCTATTCACGATGGCAAAGACCACATGGACTCGCCAAGAGAGATTGATGTCACCACAATGTTTTGGTGAAGGAAGAGGGTCCTGTCGACAAAGGGAGCCTTCGACATGATATTTCAAGTCAGGGAAAAGTCTTACTGACCTGGTGATGTCTCCCTGACCAGCTTCGTGTTTTCCCAAGGATGAGGGGGTCGGTGTAAGGTCTTGACGAACATTAGGAGTCTCGCCGAACAAGCAACGACTTCGGCAAGAGTAGGGAGTTTGCGGTAAGGTCCCAGCGAAAGATGGATGTTTCCCCAACTGATAGGAACCAGGCTCGGTGAAAGCGAACATGCTTGATGGGAGGTCTCGTCGAAAGATGAATGTCTTGGCGAAACAAACAAACATCGATAAGGCTATTGGATCCCGCCATGACCTCTTGGTGACTTGGTTTGGTCTTGCTGACATAAAGACTTCAGTGTGAGATTTATAGGGCCCTGATGACCAAATGCGAACCTGAGAAGGCTTTTCAGTGAAACGTGGGGCAACCAGAGTGACATCTCCCTCAACTCAAAGGGTTATAGCGACGAAAGAAAAGAGCTCGATGAAGGCAAAAGTGTTCGGCGAAAGGTCTCGTCGAAGGACGGATGTCATAGCGACGCAAATGAATCAGAAAAGCCACTAGATCCCACCATGACCTCTTGGCGACCAAGACTTGTCTCGTCGATGGAGTAGCTTTGGGAGGAACAAGTTACTAAAATCAGGATGCGGAATCCCGGAGACCCGGGCCCGAGAGAGCAAAAGGCTGTTTCAAGATTTCTGGTTTTTCACCAAGTCTCAACCAGTGAAGGGAGCGTCTGGGCCTAAGGGGCGCGAATGCCCCTACAAAGAACAGTGGTGAGACAAGTCTCGGATTGATCATGGAGGTGCCATGTTGGGTTTTTTCAAGTTTTAAGACATGGGTTTTGTTCGTTGTGTCACGTTTTATCATTCACATATCTTCTTGACGATTTTTGTTCATTTTAAGCCTTAGGAATCATGAAAGCAATGTTCGGGAGGGTGAATGGAAAACCTACCTCGAACACTCGATGCGGGAAAGCATGGGATCCACCAGTGGTCGACAAGCGAAGGCAATGGGCGTGACCATGAAGGTCTCGAAGAAAATGGACTCCTCTCTGGCAAGCACTGATCTCTCACTGTAACACTGTCAAGTGAAAATGACAGGCTTGAGCGGGTCTTTTATATGCCCACTTCCATTAACGGCCTCATTAAATGCAGGTACGACGAAACAAAGGTTGGTGGAATTAAATTCACTAACGGCAGCGGGAGACCCTAGGTCCGGAGGCTGGGAGGACGCAGGGTGGCAGACGCTTGTAAATTTCAACCCGAAGGTCGCTGGCGGCAAAGAGGAGGTCGAGGCCCAGAGGGCGGAGTTCCGCCAGAAGTCCGCCGTCAGGAACGACAAAACCATCACGGAATTCCATACTCAAAAGTCTAGAAGTTTGGGCCTGGAATGCCCAAAGGCAGTCACAATCTCCTCGCAAACATTTCAAATGGCGAATATAGAGCCAGGACCCAGGGTCTGAGAGGACGGGAACCATCCGCCGTCGAGGACGGTGAGCTCAACAGGGAAACCTGGCCAGGGAAACTCGAGGGGGCGGGCCCGGCCGGGTCTAGGGCCGTTGGCAGAAGCAAACTACCACAGAGACCCCGGAAAGTACCAAAACCTTACAAAATGAGCCAACGGGAAAGATGGTCAACCCATGATGAAACTTTGAAGGTACATTGACCATCAGGGGCACAAAAAATGGGGCACGCAAAACGAAGCAACAACAAAAATGACCCTACAAGGGAAAGAAAAGAGGGTCCCCGTTCTGAACGGGGCGTGTGTGCTAAGGGCACAACAGTTACCTTATGAATCCTATTCACACCTAATTGGGTAAGGTTACTTAGAGCCTTTTTCTTCATTGTCTCAAGTCACAAGTACATGACACATGTTTCCACGCTTTTCATTTACACATGTGGGGTAGTTTTATTTTATTTATCTCTCTTAGAAGATTATTTAGTTTTAGATGGATCATTTGGATCCTATGAGTCTAATAGTGACTTCGACATGGTATTATAACTCTAAATATGCAAGCCCCTTCTCTTTTTTGAGGTATTTTTATCAACTAATTTTATGCAATGTGTTTTTGAGAAAAAATAAACTTATCATTACATCTAGAAGACCTAAATATATATGGATCAATAGTAAACTCAATAGAGTTTGCTCATAATTTTGTACATATATTTTTTGGGGTTATCCATTAATAAATTGATAAAGAATTTCATACCACACACACAAAATCATATAGTTGTATGACTACCATACCATTTGATTACATGAATACTTCTAAATGGTCGACCATAAATCATGGACCAATATGATGAACATATGGTCCCCAAATATAGTCCCCCTCCATGATGAATCAACATGATTATAATAGTAGATTCTTTTGCATTATCATAATTCTTAATACCTCTGTCATATTCCACTCTCCAAATTAGGTGCTTCATTTTGTCTCCATAATATCCCCCAAAAGATCCTATATGGTGCATTAAAATTTATTCAAGATTCCTATTTAATAATGTAAATCTTGTGCAATCATGCTCTTACACATCTTGATCTCTTTACACCACTATCTTCATCATAGATGATCTTACACATAATTCATGAAAATATATTATCTCACATATCTTTAGTCATGTCATAATAAGGAATACATGTATGGTATAATGGTCAATTCATAAGTGGGAGCTCTCATTTTCCATGTGGGCTCATAGATAATAAATTAAAGCAATATTAAGTAATTAAATTTTAAACATTGATATTGTAATTTGTATTACACCTATTAAAATATTTTCTCACTTGTCATATAGATTGCAAGAAAAAAGGAGAGCACCAACATGGTCAAGTAACTAGTAAGGGTCATGAGGCCCATAGACTCATTACACCACCTAAACTTATTTGTGATCATGGTCTTTGTTAATACATCTACAATATTTTCCAAAGTATCACATTCTTCAGTATCACCCTCCCATCCTCTACTATGTCATGAAAAAAATGCTACTATTCATATATGTGCTTCATCCTCCCATGAAAGGTTGAATTCTTTGCTAAATACTTGGCACTTTGACTATCACAAAGAACTTCAATAACTACCTAAATCATCCCCACATATAAACATAATATATTAAGCTAGATAGATTTCTTACAAGCATGAGTAGTTCCAATGTACTCAACCTCTGTAGTGGAAAAAGTGACCATAGCCCTTTGCTTGCTCATCCAAATGATAACACCACCAATAAATTGCAAATATAATCATTGGTGGACATTTTGTTGTCAACATCACCTACCCAAAATAAATCCATAAATACATGAATATATATTTAGTGTAGATACCCTATAGAATCACCATGATGACAAATGGAGTACTCAAATGTACCTTGTAAACATATGAAGACCCTTTTAAGTATCCCAATGATCTTGTCCAAGATTATCCATAAAGAAACTAATGACTCCCTCTACTTTTTTAATGGTCTTTTTTAGACCTTAACATACATCAAACTCATAATAACACTATTATAAGTTACTCAAGTCATATCCTCCATCTCACTAGGTTTAGACAAACACTACTCTACAGATATCTTTTTCCCCATTAAATAGGAACACTTAGAGGCCTACAACTGAAATTATAAATCTCTCCATCACTAAGTTCACATACTTTCTCTAGTTCAAAAAAAGATTTATATTTCCTCTATCTCTTTTGATCTCCATACCTAGAGTATACTTGGCTACTCCCAATTACTTCATGTCAAATTATGTTAAAAATTGAGAATTTAAATCATAAATCACATCCATACTATTACCAAAGAATAACATGTAATCTATGTACAATGTTTTAATATGGAATTGATCGCCATTCATTTTTAATAAATATTGTGATTTGATTTAGATCTTAGAAATCCCATTTCCAACATAAAAGAGCCAAAATTTTGATACATCGTAGGAGATTACGTGAGATTATAAAATAAATTATTATTCTACAACCAAAGCTTCTTTACCTTTCTCCACGGAGTGCCTTGATTTCAAAGTTATCATGTAGGAATGTTGTTTTCACATCCATTTGTCATATTTCCAAATAAAAAATGTTGCTAAAAATAATAGGAACCTAATAGATGAACTAGCTTAGAAATTGGAGAAAAATATCACCTAATTTTATCTCCTCAACCTAGGAATATATTTTCAAACAACATTGCTTTATAATTTTAATATTTCCTTTAGAATTGGTCTTCCTTTTGAATACCCATTTGCATCCAACTAGCTTTCTTTATTCTAGTAATGGTACCAAGTTCCATGTGTCATTATTTCTCAATGTAGAAATCAACTCATCCACAACTACTCTCCAAGACTTAGAATCACTCATATCAATCACCTGCTTCACAATTCTAGGATCATCTACATTAGTAATTAAACAAAAAATACATCTCCAAATAGGAGGAGTATACTTATCTAGTTGTTGTCTTTATGGAGTGGACCTCCTCAAGAGTTGAAATGGAGGTTCTACCTCCTCTTTGCAACTACCTAAATTATCTAGCCTCTCCTCTTTAGGTCCTTCTCAAGCTTCTAGTTCAACCTTCTCAATATTTAGGGGTAGCTAAACCACATTTTTTCTCACCCTCTTATAGATAAAATAATATGGAAGGATTAATTTATCTAAAATTCACTTTTTCTATTAAAAAAATCTCTTGACCACATCATCCCAAATCAATTACCCTTTCACACCAACAAAGTTTATGAAGATACATTTTACTACCTCATTCTCCAACTTTCACCACTTATCCTCAAACACATGTAAATATCCCTTGAAACTGAAAATCAAATGAAAATTTTATTATCCACACCTCATAAGGTCTATTTTCAATAAGAACTAATATGTAAGCGGCTTTTGTAAACTAGGTAAAAAATAATTGTAATCACTTCTACCTAGATCTCATTTGCCTTGGCCTACTAAGGGTGGTCGAAAATTGTTAAAGTGGAGTGGTTGGGCATCCCTATTTAGCTTAAATTTCATTTTAATATTGATCCTATATTTAGAGGTGATTAGGATTAATGGTCTATTATAGACATGATTTCTTTCAGATCTGACAATATTTCTGCCAAAATCTGAGAGGGATATTTTGCATCCAAGTATGTTTAAATATGATAGAAAAATGGCCTTATATGATCAAGTTCTACATAAGCTAAAATTATTCTAATTGAGTGTCTTAAAGCCTATCATGAATTTAATACCTAGGTAGAGTAGTTGAGGCAAGTTGAAACCCAATCGGATTTAGCTTTGTATTTAAATATATAATATTGGTACATTTTTTGTGATATTATTGTCTCTAGGGTGGCTCTTGTTAGCTAGATATGTAATTTCACTTGACTAATTTAGAGTGGTTGTTACCTATTTTGGGGCTTGCTAGTGAGTTATTTGGTTATTCTTCGTGGGCTCTCAGGGTGTCAAACATTATTCAATTCACATTCAATTATGTATTTGTGTATTGTAAACTTCTTAGAAGTTGTTTAATTATATTATCTTTCTATTGATTTAGGATTCTTCTAGTGCCTAATTTTTATCTTAGGAGACCATTGTTTTTTTTTATGCCACATTCATTGGTATTTCTATTGTATTCAACTAGTTAATTTTGGTAGAATTTTTAATTATATTTGAATATATTTAAGACACTTTATTAATGCAATTTATATGGAATATGTATTTTGGTTTTAGGATCTTTAAAGTACGCCTTATCTTTGAAAAATTGTGATTTAGCTATGGGTTGAATTTTAACAAACATACATCAAGATTTATGTAATATGAATGAATTCCTAATTTTATATGTTGTTATTGAATCAAAATAATCTTGTAGGCATAAATGTCATGTTTGTATACTTAAGGGACTAATATTTTCTAGCCATTTAGATTTAGGCACCAATCCTCTTACATTCACAACTATCACCACACCATTTTAAACCTAAAAGAACATACACATTTTTTTAACAATGAATATGTATAACATAAAATAAGTATTCAAAAATGAATTTAAAATAATATTCTATACCTAATTGTACCTCAAATTATGCAAAATGAACTAAACAAAATATAAATGAAAATAATATTTCTCTCACCCACAATTCCTTGTTGCACAATAAGGAATGTGTATGGTTGTGCTCCAATAGATTTGTGCTTGACAAATAGTATGTGTTTTCTCTTCAAACCAATAGTATGAATGTGCATTCAATAGGCTTATAAAGTATCCCCCTTGAGGGTCTATTTATAGATTTTAGGGATGATTGATCAAGGATTGAGATTGGTCCAAGAGTTCAAGGTTGAGGTTGATTGAGAGAATTGGAGAGAGGAGGAGCCTCCAAGTGGCACCTTGTGATTGGTTCAATTTAAGAGGGAAAAGATCAAAGATATTTGGATGTTCAATATTATCTTGGAAAGAGATAAAGGATGGGGATCAAAAAGGTACTTTTTGGAAGTCCATATTGTCCTTTTTTTGGAGACATGAGAAGGGTGAGGATTTTCTCATAGAAATGAATAGATAGGACTTGATGAGAGGATTTTGTGGGGAACTAGGAAGCATGAGCCAAGCATATGCATGAGATGTACAATTTTGACCATGGCTTAAGCATGCTTAGGAATGTACAAGAGGAATGGATTAGCTAACTAATTGTTTTTAGTCAACTAATTATTTGAGGGGGATTTGAGGAGAATTAAGTGTTGTATTTATTTAATTTTTTGAGGATACAAATATGAAAGGTGAAGTTTATTAAATAAATGTGAATTATATAGAGGAAAGGAGAAATAAGGGATTAATTAATAAATAAATGGTTAAGATTTGTTTAATTAATGCTAGGATGATGGTTGGGAAGGTTAATTATCATTGGAAAGGGATAAAATCAAGTTTGGTTAGGATGTGGATGATTTTAGATGTTTATAATATTATTTATAGTTGTTTAAATTGATTGTCTTACCTACCTACATAACCTCATAAGATTGAGTTAATTATATCATATGAGAGCCACTCTTGGAATAATATGCAAAGGGATATGTATGGTTGTTTATTTTTTATAGCATGCATGAACTAAGCCAGTATCTAGTGTATAAATTGTTGGAGGTATAAACCTATTTATCATTTGTTGCATGCATGACATATAACATATGAGGTATTTATTTAGTGATAAAACCTTAGGAACTTCATGTGTAGATGGTGGGATTTATCTTAAGGCCACTTGTAATTATTTTATTTCTCTTTAATTTTCCTACAAAAACTTTAGGGATTACCCTCCTAGGCCTAGAATAGCCTAAAGTAAAAAAGGATTTCCTTTCCTTAAAGTTTTTCCTTGAACAATCCCTTTCCTAATCATGGGTTTTAGCTCCTTAGTCCTAAGTTGAAATTCCTTATCCTTCGTATTGGAGTCTCCACTTTAAGGCTTTGGGGTAGATGGTTTAGATCATAAACAATGATAATCAATAAAGAGGTTGTGAATTCACCCATTTTCAAGTGTTTTGTGTTATTAATTGGCCATAAAATATGGGATCACACATTGAAATAGTTCATAATATATAAGTCGATAATAGTCTAGTGGAATACCTAGAGAACTTATTTACAGATCGAATAGTATTTGACCAAATTTTATTATGCTTGAGGATTTGGTAAAACCATATTGTGTCTGTAGTCTTTCTCATTTTTATTACCAAAAGCACAATTTTATTTTGAAATATCACAACCATGAGAAATAAATTAAAGAGAGAAAGATTTGAAGACCTAGGAGATAATTAGCTACTCAAAATGGAGAATATAGGATTAACCTAAATTTGTGGAGATATTTGTAAGAAGAGTGAAGAATAGTAAGTTTGATTAATAAGCCATGGATACTTTCTCATGGGAATCATAAAAGAGTTAAAATTGAAAGAAGTTGATAAAATATTCAAGAGGAAAGAAGAATTGTCTAAGGGAGAAGCACAAACCTAAATGGATGTGTATTCAACATACACTCTAGTATATTCACATCCTTCCCTTAAAGAATAGTTTGGTATCTTTTAAATTCATAAGAAATGGTTTGGTTTTAAAATGTTAACCAAGATGGGTTATATTGGAAAAGGTCTTGGAAAGAATGGGTAAGGTATAGTAAATCCAATAGAGGTTGTTGTACAAGACCTCAAAATGCATCTTTGGGACATTTTTTGTTGTGTTGGCATTGATTTTTCATTGATGTCAAAGTCTATGATGGTTTTCCATTGGAAGTCATTCATCAAGGTTAATTCATTCACCATTCAAGTTTCTATCATCATTCAAGGTGCATTCAAGGTGTTTTCATCATTCAAGGTGCTTTCATCATTCAAGGGCTTCAAGTCATTCATCTCCATCAAAGTACTAAAGTCATTATGTCAAGGAAAAGGTTATCAATGCTTTAAGATTCTTCAAAGTGTATAAAGGCTTTAAAGTATCAAGGGTTGAGAGCATAAAAGATTCAAAGAATAGTTTTTATTTATCAAAGCTTCAAAGGATCAAAAATTTTAAAACTTTTAAAGTCCTCAAAATATTTCTTCTACTATTAATCATCTGTATCTAAGGCTTGTCTATTAGTGAGAGCTTGGTGTGATCATTACTTGCAAAACCCTAATCTAAAACCCTAAGGTTCCAATAATTATTTCTTCTTACATGGGTTTCAAATGTTTTTTGTTTTATTTAGTTGGTGACTTGTTGTTAAAGGTTAAAAATTCACTTAAGAAATCAATTGAGAGTTTTAGTTCATCACTTAATCGACCCCTTCAATTGATATAACCTGTCGAGCAGGTTAAGGTTGTTGCTCTATGCATAAAGACAGTGATCAAAGGGTTGTCTTTTAAATCTCATTTGGCGGAAAAATTAGATCGAAGGGTTATTATTCAAACTCACCAACAGCTATTTGAAGAGACCGTCTTTTGATAGGAGACAAACTGTCATTGCTTTTTTGGAATTTTTTTCTAATTGAAGTTGAATAGTCTTCTATTTTTTTTATGCTTTGGTGCCAATTGTGGTGATTTTTCACTTGTATTTTTCATGCAAAGAAAGAGAGTCGATGTGTGAAGGTGTATTTTCATCAAGAGTTAAAAATTTCCATTTTAGAACCCGTGAGATTTTGACACAAGTTTAGACAAGAAGAATAGTTTTTGACTAAAATCTTTGTGTAAGTTTTTCTTATCAGAGTATCAATATGATGTAAAGATGTAAAAGGTTTTGTATTTTTATATGTAGGGTTTTTTATTAAAAGAGGATGAATACTGACAACAATTGATTGTGAAGATTGAAAAAATCAGATGGCTAATGAAGGAGTATGATAATTGAACACAACAATATTAGAGATGATAGAATGGTAATTGATTCTTTTTGAAAATATAGGTGATGGTTGTAGAATGGTAAAAGAAGAGTAATTGGGCCTTTTTGAATTTGGAGTTCAGAGTTCATAAATCCAATATGCTTTTTTGAAGGATAGAGAGTTCAAGATTGTATGTGATTTTTCTTTGAATACTTGTATGTCCTGAAGATTTGTTTCTTGTTGTGCCAAATTGGGAGAGATAAGGTGTATGTATAAGAGTTATAGAATACATCTATAACCTTTGTATTTCAATGTAAGCAGAGTGGTACTCTAAATTGATCTTTCTATATTCAAATTGGAGTGATAAGGAGTGAGTGCTCCTATCAGCTTTGTTTTTACAATAAGGTAGGTGTTAGTGAGACATATTGTGAGATAGCTAGTGAGGCCTATTGTGTTGTCAATGAGACACACAAACTGTAAACATAATTTTTTGGCTAGTGAAGCCTAATAAAGCCTTTTTTAAAGAGTGTTTTTTACCCTATTTAGGGTTTTTCCACTCATAAAGTTTGGTGTCTTATCTCTCTTTGATTCTATGTGTTTTTGAATTCCTAATTTGCACATCATATTACAATTTGCACTTCTCTAATTTTTTCATGAAATATAGTATCCAAGATTTTGAGTGTGAACAAGGAGTTTAAGAATTTGAGATTATTTTTATCTGACTACTGATTCACCCCCCCCTCTCAGTGGTCATGTACTCCAACAAGTGGTATTAGAGCGACAGGTCCCTTTGCAAAAGTTTAAACAACTTGGGAGATTTTGGTTGAGGAGTACTCATTATGGCCAATCAAGAAGGTTTTTCTACATCTAAAGCACCATTATTTGATGTTTTGGGGTTTTCCTTTTGGAAGTTTAGAATGGAAAACTACTTGTCTTCTCAAGGCTATGATGTTTTGGTAGCAATTGAAACTGAGTGTACTACTACTACACCATCTTCTACTACATATGAGAAAAGGGCCTATGAATGTAATGTTAAAGCAAAAAATGCTATTTTCTATTGATTAAAAAATGATATTCTTGTCAAGATAATGGACTGTAAATCAACAAAAGTTGCGTGGGATAGGTTAACCAGTATCTATCAGGGCTATGATAAGGTTAAGGAAGCCAAGATACAAAACTTTAGAGCTAAATTTGAAGGGTTAAGAATGAACGAAGATGAGAAGATTGTTGATTTTCTAAGGGTTCAAGAAAAAGTCAATGCTATTTGGGGCCTTGGAGAGACTTTGGAGGAGAAAACAATTTTTAGAAAGGTGTTAAGGTCACTTATAACCAAGTATGATTCTAAAATATCTATTGTTGAAGAAAGGGATATAAACAACCTCACCTTAGATGAACTTCATGGTGCATTCAAATCATATGAAATGAGAATTTATAATGAAGACTCCACAAGAAAAGAAGCTTCTTTTAAATCAGTCAAGAAGGATAAAGAAGACAATTTTGACTTAGAAGAATTAAATGATAAAGAATCTATCTTTGTGAGCAAACTAAAAAAAGGATCAGGGAAGTATAAGGGGAAGCTTCCATTTAAATGTTTCAGCTGTGGTAAAATTGGACATTTTGCTGCTAAATGTCCATATAAAGATCCTGAAAGTGGTGAAGAGAATACTAGAAAGCAAGGTAAGAAGAAAGAGTTTAACCCTAAAAGGATTTTTTTTTCCAAAAAGAAGAAAATTTTGTTTATCAAGGATGTTGATGTAATAGACAACTGCTCTGAAGATTCCATTGAAGAAGAAGAAGAAAATTTATTCATGGCTATTAATGATATAGGTGAAAAATGGAATGAAAAGAGTGAGGATCAATCTGAAAATGAAGAAGAAGAGATTGATTTTAAGGGAGAGTTAAGATGTGCACTTGGTGAAATTAAAAAACTCAAAAAAGGAGGAAATGGAGAAAATAAATCAAACTCAAAAACTGATCAAGAGGGTCAATAAATCAAAAAATTAGTTGCAGATTTAAAACTTCAACTTGAAGAGAATAAGAGAACTGTTGAAGTCACTAAAATGGAGCTAGATACAAAGGAAAAGGATTGTTGTACTCTAGAAGCAGAAGTTGTGGATTTGAAGAAAAGATTGGATATGTGTGGTAGCAATGATAAGCTGGTAGATCTCTTGGACAAGAAAGAAGGTCATAAGAACAAGGTTGGTCGAGGTTTTTGCAGAAGGTGAATGCTCACATTCCAATAATCTTCAACATGTTGATAGTTGTGTTAATGTAACAAAAAAAAGCAACATGAGGCCACTTGTTAGCAAAAAGAATACATATTTCACGTACAATCTATATTTCTCTAGTTATTGCTTCAATTGTAACCAGTATGGGCATAAAGCTAGTGAGTGCAAGTGTGTGGCTAAAAGGAGTTCATGTTTTACTAGTAAAAATCCTTTTGAGTTCTTGAATAAGTTAAGATGCTTTAACTATGGAAATTTTGGGCACATAGTTAAGTATTGTAGACCTAGCTTGGAGGTGCAGAAAAAGGGAATAGTTGTACATTCTGATGCTGATAAGGTAAAGTTAGTTTAGAGACCAAAGATGATAGTTAAAAAGATTGAAGCCATGATTGTTCAAACTGCTCTTTATGCTAAGAAAAAGGGTTTATGGGTTGTAGACAATGGGTGCTCTCATCACATGATAGGTGATAAGAGAAAATTCATCAAATTTGAAGACTATGATGGTGGATCAGTCAAGTTTGGAGATGATTTTTACATTCAAATCAGAGGTAAAGGTACTATATCTTTAGATGATGATACACCATTGCATGATGTATACTATGTAGAAGGTTTAAAACATAATATTTTGAGTGTAAGTCAAATTTGTGACAATGTATTTGAAGTTATTTTTAGTGCTCAAGGTTGTGTTATAAAGAAAAAAATCAGGAAAAATAGTTGCAATAGGTTTGAGAACAAAAGGAAATATTTATAATATTCAAGAGGGCACAAACAGAGATAAAGATGATCATATTTGCTTCATGGGTCAAGTTGAAGAAAGTTGGTTATGGCATAGGAGGTTCCACTTTAGACTGTTATAAATCATGGTTCCCTCATTAGTGCTTGTTTGGCACTTCTCATGAAAGATACATCAATAAAGAAATACAATGCTTACAATGTCAATGTTCATGTATGTGTTAAAGTAATTTTGATCTTAGAGTGGGAGACTTTTTAATGAGTTCTATTTAATGGCCACTTTATAAGTACAAGATTTTAGATGTTTAATTTGAGATGTTTTGATATTTGATGTTTTTTGGTATGTGATTTAATTGAACAATAACTAAAATTTAGAAAGGTTAGTTTTAAAAATAAAAATATAAAATTTTGAATGGGCTACAACATAATTTAGTTTAAGGGATGGGATCACACAAGCGGTCTATTCTAGGAGAAAAGAGATTCAAACCAAGCATTTTTTAGCAACATTTTTTTGTCAAATAGTGAATAGCTGAAATTGGGGATTCAAATTTTAGTGAATAGTACAAGTTGTAAGGTGACCTAAATTGCCACATTTTTATGAAAATTTAATTTAGTGATCTTTAAATCACTTGAGCATTTATTGTATTAAACTTTTAATTCAGCTATTTCGTCAAAGTATTTGATGTATGATTAGATCTTATTCACTTATATTTTACAAGTGATATTACAAATCTAAATTGATTCATCAATAATATTAAATACTTCTCACTTATTTCATATCACCAATATACATTTCCCATTGTTTATTTTGTCTCGAATCTAATAGTTCACATTGCTTTCTAGGAGCTAAAATGTACCTATACTTTCAAATGTTCATTAAGCCCTAAATTACTTTTGCATTATTGATCTCCATTGATTTATCATTGCTTTCCTAAAATATTGTCAATGGTTGAATATCGACACATTAACAATGGTGGGGCCTACACCAAAAGGAAAGACATTTAGAATGGTTTGTTAAGCAAGGAACATGTGGCATGCTATCACTTATTTGGGACATTGCTAGTCTGGCAACTCAAGGCCATTGTGATATTAGCTAGAAGAAATGCAATATTTGGTAGGATTTTAGACAAGCAAGGACAAATCAATAATCCAAAAGGAATTCCAATAGCAAAGAACATTTTAAAGTGTAGGTACACTTTAGCCTTGAAAAGAAATGAAAAATTTTCAAGTAAAGGAGATCAATAGTTCAAAAGGTATTTTGAACTTAAGTACTTTTTAACTCCCAAAAAATAAAGGTACTTGTAATATTATAGATGAGTTTATAGCTTTGAGTAGGCTCATTATATAATCCTTTTCTTTATATGGTGTTGATTTAAAATGTCCAATCAATGTGAGCTTCAATACTTTCTTAATAGTATAGTTGTATTGTACCCTCAACCCCTAGAAGGGGGCATTGCCCCGTTGACCGGGATGTTAGCTCTTGACCCTATCGGTGGTTGCCACTCTCGGGTCCCTACTTCAACTTTAAGGATTTTCCATGGTAATTAAGTTTTATAGCAAGTGTTTTCTAAGATTTGTTGGGATTTTTTATATATTTCAAGTGATGTGCATAAATTCAAAAATAAAATTAATATTTTTCAAAAAAAAAGGAAAAAATTCACCAATAAGAATTAATATTTTTTTCCAAAAAAGGAAAGATTAGCTAGGATTTTATAATATTTTTAAGGGGTTATTTCTTAAAGTTTTTACTAGTCTAAACAAATCTTGATCATGTTGTAAGTTTAAGTAGTTGGTGTTGTCATTGATGTCAACAGGCTTATGTTTGTGTTTTCATTAATGTCAACTAATGATGGTTGAGAAGTTGTGATGGTGCTTTGATTAGTTGCATTATGTTGTCATTAGTAAGTGCTACTGGTGTCAACCTCTAGTGTTTCTTTGATAAAAAAAATTATGGGTGTATAGATACATTGTAGTTGGTTTGATGATAATGAGGAAGTATTGAAGGTGATGAGAATGTGTCTATGGTGCTTGTTTTTTGAGTACTTTTGAGAAAAATTGAATAAAAGATAAAACACTATGTTGTAGAGGTGTTCTGGCATACAGAGTGGTGTTTTGGTTTTGCTCCACATTTCTTCATGGTTGAAGTTCTACTTGTGTAGTTTGGATATGTTGATCAGAGGTGTTCATAGATGTTATATCCAAATTTCTTGCTCTAAATTGTTGTATAGAAGAATTTGTGTTCATCAGTGCATGAACTATGGTGCATTGTTGTCTAGGAGAAATGGTTTTGCTCCACATTTCTCTACAGTTTGGTTTCTAGTCTTGTGGTTTTGGAAGTGTGTCGATAAGGTTCACATCTACCTTCAGTTAAACTTGTTGTGGTTTGGTGCTCTGAAAGTTGATTTTTTGAGTTATAGTGTGTGGAAGATTATCTAGGTGAATACGATGAGTTTGTTCTTTAGGTAAAAATTGTTGCGAAGGAATTTTTTGAATTTCAGGATGTTTGTGGAACATTCTATATTATGTTCAAGTATTTTGTGTGGTATGTGATTCATCTTTGGATTTGAGGAAGTGTGTACTTAAATTTTAATGGTGCTTACACAGGTTTGGTCGACCTTGGGTGTTTACACTAATTATGGATTTGCTACGGTGATTGTGGAGGCATGGTGTGGTGGTGCAGGAGCACCTTGTTGCATTCAAGCCTCCATGAGGCCATATTGTATAAATTCATTAAATTAGGTGTTTTAATATTTTAATAAGGTTTAATGAGCCATTTTATATATTTTTGAAGTCATTTGGAGTCATTGATGAAGGTTTGGTGTCATTTAGTTGAAAAATGAAAACATTGTCAAAAGTTGTCAAATGTTGTCATAACAACTCTTCTTGTTAAATGACAACTTTTTAAAAGTTTGTTAAAAGTTGTTAAATGGTATTTTTAGGTTTTTTGGAGCATAACTTGATTTTACAAGCATAAAAATAGGCCTCCAAGTCGAATGGGGGGTTGGAATGTAGTTTTGAACAAGAATTTATGAAGGAAGACATGAATTTTTCTACAATTTCCAATGTTCTGCCCTATTCTTTTACATGGTACAACTTTGTATGAAGTTTTACAGACCTGAAATTGATTTTTATTGATATAGGAATGAACTATCTTTCATTTTCAATTTATTTTGTGTTTTTTTATTGAGTTTGGAGAAAGTTATGATCATTTTACCATTGGCAGCCCTATGGGATTGTTTTCTCTAGAAGTTGTAGGTTGTTGCAGAGAATGATACAAATTGTACAGATAAAATAAAGACCTTAGACCTATTGGAAATGTTATATATGTGAATCTAGTTTCATTTTCACTTTTTTTGATCAATTTTCATTGGGTTTTGATTGATTTAGGACAATTTTGGTGAAGACTACCCAATTCAGGAACTGGGGTTTCCAACAGATAAGAAAAAATCATATCTTTTTATTCCACCATAAAATAGTGATAAAAATTGGTGAAAATTTATGTTTCTACATGTTCTAAAAACAATTTAAAGTAAAAATATTTATTTATTCATTTGCATGAGTTATGGTAGATTGTGTGTTTCATTTTGGTGGAGAGTGGTAAAAGAAACATGGTTTTCTTGATGTTTGAACAAAGCTATGCATAGTTTATTTATGGTTGGCCCTAAATAATTGTTGTTTGATCTTTGGATGCTTGTAATGAGTTTTTGGGATGAATCTAAGAATTTTGAAATCATTTACCAAGTCTAATAGATATTGGATTCAATTTGTGTAAGTTGGAGCCCATATTGCTCAAGGTTAATGGATTGAGATTGCCTCAAGAATAAAGAATTATAGTTGTGTACTTGATTATTGCCAAGAATATAGGAAGTTTATGGTATGAACCCTCTTTCTCTACATCAAATTGGTATCAGATCCCAACAAAAGGTTTGGGTTAGTGTTGGTTTGTGGTTTTGTGTTGTGGTTGTGTGCAGGTTAAGAAGAACCCGATTGCTGCCAAGGAAAGGCAGAGAAAAGTTGAATAGAAAAAAGGAGAGACTTTCTTGTGAAGATGGATTTGGCAAGAATATTGGGAAGACATTTGCTGGCAAAGGACGAGAGGAAAAAAAAGAAAGGAAGAGAAAAGAGGAAGAGATGAGGTAAAAAGAGATTGAAGAATTAAAGCAAACGATAGATCAATTGCTCAAAAGAATCACAAGTTGGCACTTGACCATGAAAAAGAAAGTTGAATGGCCTATACAAAAGATTATTAAAAGAAGAAAAATAAAAGAAAGGATGGCAGCAAATGAGGCAAAGGTAAATTTTGTTGAGAAAAGTGAGTTACAGGTTGAGATGCATGATATTCCAATTATGTTTGAAGATGAACAAACTTTTTTGATTGTTGAAGAACACATTGATGTTGATATGAATGATATGGTTGTCCGTAATCAAGTAGTTGATGAAATTTTTGGTGAACAAGTAGAGAAGGTTGTTAAGGTTGTTGATAAGGTTGGTACTGATCCTCAAGATGTTTTTGATAATAAGGATGATAATGACAATGTTGCAGATTTGTTTGCTAATGAGATATATGCAGATTTTCAAGGATATGATGTAGGTTATATATGGTACTCTGATGATGAGAGTGAAGGTATAGATGATGTTGTTGAGGTATATGCACAAGAAATGGACCTTTGGGACATGAAGACAACAAATTTAGTATAATATTCAATGGTAAAGGTAGAAGAAGATGATGAAGAGTTGGTGCCTACACTTGAAGAAGAAGAGGACAAAGGTGAAATAGATTTGCAGTTACAAATTGATCCACAAAGGTATGAGAATGAGATATTTACTTCATTGTTTCATGATAAGACTAATGGCATTTTCAGTTGTCCCCATGTAGAATTTTGCTGTTATCTTGAGACAATAGAAATAGAGACATTATGGTTGCAGGAAAATCAAGGTGCAGGGATTGTGGATGAGTTTGAACATGTACATGATGGGAAGATGGAAAGAAGATACCTTCTTCTTATTGTGTTTGTACTTTCAAGGAAGAAAAAACCATGGGTTAAGATGAAGATACAATTTTTTGTGATTACTGGTGATAGTGAATATTCATTTCTAATTGCGGGTCTTTTACTCTTTGCTCCCTCAAGGGACTTGAGTTTTTACTTCAAGGGGAGAATGGTGCAGGAGCACCTTGTTGCATTCAAGCCTCCATGAGTGAATATTATATAAATTCATTAAATTAGGTTTTTTAATATCTTAATAACGTTGAATGAGCCATTTTATATATTTTTGAAGTCATTTGGAGTCATTTTGGTGCAGGAGCACCTGGGAAAGGACTAGTTTTGTATGAAGTTCTTTTTCTTGTTTTGTTGTCATAAGGTCATGTAGACCACCTTGTGTTGAGTTTTGGAATGTTTCTGAACTTTGGAAAAGAAGGTGACAAGTGTTAAGTGGTTTTACTACATCATGGTGCTAAGTTGTCAAAAGTTGGCAAGGGATTAGAAAACACACTATGTTTTATAACACTCACCATTAGGTCATCTATGAGCTCGACCCAAGATTCTAAGTTGTTTTGAAGGACTATTTAAGGCATGCTTTGACCATATCATAGGGTTGGAGGAATTTTTGTTAGATTGATATTTTGCAAAATTGAAGGAAACAGCATTTGGAGACACAGTTTTCTGTATTTTGCATTCATTTTGAGCTTTAATGGAATGACCTTGCTATTATTCTGCTTTTAGTATGTTGTGTTAACATTGAGAAAGCTTTGTGTGCTATCTTTTTTCTTTTGTAAATCATAATTATCTTGTATTTGTAAATATTTTTGTTTACTGTGTTTTCTGGCCTGTAATAGGCAGTTTTGAAAGGATGGAGCTCTAGAGAACTTTCCCACCGTAAAATTTGTACGGCCCTTTGGGATTAGTGTCTAGGATCCTTCATTGTAAATATGGTAGTTAGTAGAGTTTGTGGTAGTGCAGGAGACGCTAGAAAAGCTTTTCCCTAGGTGAGCTAGTGTAGGTCCGGTTGGGGCAGACTTGAAGTAAAAGTTCCATAACTTGTAGGGGAAACGAGATCTTGGAGAGATTTTTTTTGGAGAATTTAGGGGAAGGTCTTGATTATGCATGGTGATCAGGAAGTGGGTTTATCAATTCATTTAGTAGGAGAACCTTTTGACAGTCTAAAAATAGCTTTGAGCAGCTTAAAACCCTAGGGTTCTTGATCATTTTTGTATATGGACAGTGTACAGCCTGTACAAGGCTAAAACCCTAAAAATCTTTGAGGCATAGGAAAGGGAAACAAAATTTCTTGACAAATAACCTAATTCTTTGGTGGGTTTTAAGGGAAATTGCATTTTATCCCCGTTTAGAGGCCTAATTGGGCTCTTAGGCTAGTAGCCCAAAAGTACGGTTTGGTGTAAGCCATGGTTAAGTGGAGTTAGGAGGGTCTTAAGAGAAAAAGATGAGATGTTTTGAAGCCTTTGTATCACTCTCACACCCCTCCAAAGTTGTGTTCAACGTTTTGGAGGTTTTAACCTTTAGGAAGGATTAAGGGTTAAAGGAAGAATGGAGGAATTGTATCAAAGATGGCTTGGTAGATGAAAACTGACAAGGTAGAGAGGTTGGCCAGGAGAACCAGGGGAACATAGGCAAGAAGGAGTTCCTATAGGTTAAGGTTGAGCAGCAAGGCACCAAGGAGGTCTTCCAAGTGAGACCTAGAGTAGGAATCAGTGATTGATTCCTCCAACCCCTCTCCCTATCAGATTGGTATCAGAGCAAGTTAAAGATTTGGGAAGCATCTTATATGTCAGAGGTTGAGTCCAGTGATTCTTTCACCATGGTGACCAATGCAGAACTGGCTAAGATGGTTGAAGAGCAGGAAGAAGACAATAAACAATTGAGGGAAAGAATAGCCCAACTTGAGGCAGCAGTGAGGAGTGCACAGTTTGAGGGAAGAATACCAAAGGAAGAAGAGGTTGCAAAGGAAGATAAGACCCCTGCACCTGACCCTATCTTGAAGGAGGATCCTTTCTTGAAGGCATTAAAAGCCTTGAGTGGCAAAGCACTTGAAGGCATACCACTCTTTAGTGGGAAAATGGAACCAGACCTAGTCATGGATTGGATAGAAGGCATGGAGAATCATTTTGAGTGTGATGGAGTCACTGAAGCACAGAAGGTGAAGGTTGCTAAGTCAAGATTGAGAGTATCAGCCTTGACATGGTGGAAGTTTATTCAGACAAAGAGGGAAAAAGAAGGCAAACAACCCATATCAACTTGGAAAGGGATGGTTGCTAAGGTAAAGGAAGCCTACATGCCAGATGACTATGAGATTCAATTGCACAAGAAGAGGAAAAGTTTAAGGTAGAAAGACCAAGATGTAAACACCTATACTGAAGAGTTTCAAAAGCTTTGTATGAGGTCTAATGTGACAGAGGATGAGAGTCTCAAGGTGGCTAGGTACCTTAATGGCTTGAAATGGAACATTCAATAAGAGATGGCTCTTCTAAGTCCCAAGATAGTACACCAATGTTATCAATTAGCTATCAAGATTGAGGAAAGGAGCAAGAGGAAGCAAGATCAGGCTTCTAAGGGTAGAGGCAAAGGCAGAGATCAAAGAGGACAGTGTGGTGGCTACCAAGGTAGAGGCAATGACCAGAGAAACCAAGGAGAATCAAAACTCACTGAGCATGGAGGTGAAATATCTTCAAGATGAGGATTTAACATAGGAAGAGGACCTCAAGGAGGTTCAAACAGAGGAAGAGGAGCAGGTAGGAGCAATTCTTATTTTACAAACATGAAATGTTACCATTGCAATCAAATAGGTCACCCTACTTATAGATGCCCAGAGAAAGCTTCCTCATCAAGCAATGAAAAGAGAGTGGCTTGTGCACAAGAGGACACCATGAGTCCCAAAGCATCTAAGATCAGTCATATAGAATTTGAGGTAGGAGAGAATCTGATGTTTAACAGGGTTTTGATCAGACAACCAGTCAAGGAAGAATCTAAGCAAAGAAGAGCTCTTTTTAGAGTAAGGTGCAAGATACTTGGTAAGGTATGCAAGGTTATAGTAGACTCAGGTTCAACATACAACATAATCTCAGAGGAGGCAGTAATGAAACTAAAATTAGAAAAGTCACCTCATACTAACCCCTACAACGTCACTTGGCTAAACAAGGGGCAGAGTGTTTTAGTTAATGAGCAAGTAACGGTGGAATTTTCTATTCGAGGGTATAAAGACAAGTTGGTTTGTGATTTTTTACCCATGGATGCATGCCATCTGCTATTGGGCAGATCATGGCAATATGACAGGAGTGTTAAGTATGATGGGAAAGAGAACACCATATCATTTAAGAAGGATGGAAGAACCTTCAAGTTGCAGTCACTGTTAGAGGAAGATGAAGGAAAGTCAAAGACACCAAACATCATGTTGAGCAGTGGTAAAGAGTTTATCAGCAACCTACATCAATGAGGTGAAGGGTATATGGTTTTAATGTAGTCAAAAGATGAAGAAGAGACTAAAAAGATAGTCATACCAGAATCAATCCAAAAGCTACTAGAAAAATATAAGGATATTGTCAGTGATGGTACACCTACAACCTTACCTCCAAAGAGAGCTATAAGTCATCAAATTGAATTCATACCAAGGGCTTCATTACCTAACAAAGTAGCATACAAACTCACACCAGATCAGAATTTGGAGGTAGCTAGGCAAGTGCAAGAATTGTTGGATCAAGGATTGATTCAAAAGAGCATCAGCCCATGTGCAGTGCCAGTGGTTTTAGCAACCAAGAAAGGAGGCAAGTGGAGACTTTGTACTGATTCTAGGGAAATAAATAGGATCACCATTAGGTATAGGTTTCCTATTCCTAGAATTGAAGACTTGATGGATTGTCTTAGAGGTGCTCAGTTCTTCACAAAGTTGGATCTCAATAGTGGATACCATCAGATCAGAATTAAGGATGGTGATGAGTGGAAGACAACATTTAAGAAAAATGATGGGTTATATGAATGGAGAGTGATGCCATTTGGTCTCTCCAATGCCCCTAGTACATTCATGAGGCTCATGAATGAAGTGCTAAAGGACTTTATAGGTATATTTGCGGTAGTATATCTTGATGACATCCTCATATACAACAAGACAACAGAAGAACATTTGAGACATGTGGAGCAAGTTCTTAGAAGGTTGCAAGAAGAGAAATTGACAATCAATCTAGAGAAATGTGAGTTCTTTAAGCAAGAGCTTATCTACTTGGGTTTTGTAGTGTCAAAAGGATCATTGAAGATGGATCCAAGCAAGGCGGAAGCCATCCTAAACTGGCCTACACCAACCACAGCAACAGAGGTAAGGAGTTTTCATGGATTGGCCCAATTTTATAGAAAATTTATAAGGAACTTCAGTGGTATATGTGCACCAGTCCTAGATATAATCAAGAGTGGTATGAAAACAAAGTTTAAGTGGACTCCAGAGGCTGATAAAGGGTTTGAGAAACTGAAAAAAGAAGTGGAAACTCAACCTATTCTATTATTGTCTAGCTTTGACAAGTTGTTCACAGTTGAGTGTGATGCAAGTGGAGTAGCAGTAGGAGGAGTACTTAGTCAAGAAGGTAGGCCTGTGGCCTTCTTTAGTGAAAAGCTCAATGAAGCCAAGCAAAATTACTCTACCTATGATCTATAATTATATGCTTTAGTGCAGTCCCTTAGGAAGTGGAGGCATTATTTGTTACCCAAAGAGTTTGTGGTCTTTACTGATGACCAGGCACTTAGTTATATCAACACCCAAGAGAAGTTAAGTAATAGTCATTTGAAATGGATGGAATACATCCAAGCCTTCACATTCACTATCAAGCACAAGAAAGGAAAAATGAACAAGGTGGCAGATGCATTGAGCAGAAGGTTGTTGACAATGTAGAAGATACAGCTAAAGAGCATTGGATTAGAGAGTTTCAAAGACCTATATGGTGAAGATGAAGACTTCTCAGAAGCTTACAAGGTATGCTCTGATTTTGAGAATCATTTTCATAGCCAATATTTTGAGTATACATTGCAAAATGGACTGATATTTAAGGGTAATCAGTTGTGTTCCAAGAGGGTCTATGAGGGAAAATCTAATTCAAGAAAAGCATAATGGCAGTCTTAGTGGGCATTTTGGCATCAATAAGACTATAGAGCTAGTACAAAGGTTCTATTACTGGCTTAAGT
The DNA here is from genome assembly GCA_007258455.2 of Sequoia sempervirens. Taxonomy (NCBI): domain Eukaryota; kingdom Viridiplantae; phylum Streptophyta; class Pinopsida; order Cupressales; family Cupressaceae; genus Sequoia; species Sequoia sempervirens. Next base: position 314,031 of record VDFB02000613.1, on the reverse strand, counting down.
TGGCAAGAGATGTTAGAAGGTATGTGGAACAGTGTGTTGTGTGCATGAAAGCTAAGGGAGGAGCTAGCAATGCTGGTTTATATCAACCCCTGCCCATTCCTAACAGACCATGGGAGTGTGTGAGCATGGATTTTGTGGTAGGCCTTCCTAAGACCAAAACTGGTTTTGACAGTGTTTATGTAGTAGTGGACAGATTTAGCAAGATGAGTCACTTCATTCCTTGCAAGACTACTCATGATGCTAGCTACATAGCTCACCTTTTCTTCAAGGAGGTTGTAAGGATCCATGGCTTGCCTCTAAGCATTATTTCTGACAGAGATGTGAAGTTCATGAGTCATTTTTGGAAGGCTCTATGGAGCAGATTGGGTACAAATCTGTCATTTGGATCAACTTACCATCCTCAGACCGATGGTCAAATAGAGGTGGTTAATAGAGTGTTGGGTAATCTTTTAAGGTGTCTAACCAAGGAATATGGACAGACATGGGAAATGGTTATCTCCCAAGCTGAGTATGCTTATAATGATAGTGTCAATAGAACTACAGGGAAAAGTCCTTTTGAGGTTGTGTATGGGATGCACCCAAGAGGAATTTGTGAGCTCAAAGACCTTGGATCTATGGTGAATAGGAGTGGACATGTAGAAGACTTCAGTCAGACCATGAAGGAGATCCAAGAGCAGGTCAAGAAGACAGTTATTGAGGCTACACAAAAAGTGAAGGAGAAGGCAGATATGACAAGGAAAGATGTGCAGTTTCAAGTAGGGGACTATGTTATGGTCCACCTTAACAAGTCAAGGTTGCAGAAGGGAATGTCAACCAAGTTGTAGATGAAGAGAGTGGGTCCCTGCAAGATATTGACCAAGTATGGCAAGAATGCATACAAGGTGGAATTACCTACTGATCTAGGAATCTCACTGGTGTTCAATGTTGCTGATTTGATCAACTATAAAGGGACAGTCAAGGATTTGGATCAAGACAGTAAGGAGGTCTTCAAGGACATCAGCAACATGTCCACACCACCTCCAAACAAGCTACAAGTAGAGAAGATCTTGGAGTCAAGAGTGAAGAAGACTACAAGGCACAAGGTGTACATGGAGCATCTTGTCAAATGGAAGGATAAGCATGAATCAGAAGCTACCTAGGTAGAAGAAGTAGACTTTAAGAAGCAAGGCATTGATATGTCTCTGATCTCTCCTAAATTCCCTTAGTTGTTTGTGCTGAGAGGGGGAGAATGGTGCAGGAGCACCTAGGAAAGGACTAGTTTTGTATGAAGTTCTTTTTTTTGTTTTGTTGTCATAAGGTCATGTAGACCACCTTGTGTTGAGTTTTGGAATGTTTCTAAACTTTGGAAAAGAAGGTGACGAGTGTTAAGTGGTTTTACTACATCATGGTACTAAGTTGTCAAAAGTTGGCAAGGGATTAGAAAACACACTGTGTTTTATAACACTCACCATTAGGTCATCTATGAGCTCGACCCAAGCTTCTAAGTTGTTTTGAAGGCCTATTTAAGGCATGCTTCGACCATATCATAGGGTTGGAGGCATTTTTGTTAGATTGATATTTTGCAAAACTAAAGGAAATAGCGTTTGGAGACACAGTTTTCTGTATTTTGCATTCATTTTGAGATTTAATGGAATGAACTTGCTATTATTCTGATTTTAGTATGTTTTGTTAACATTGATCAAGCTTTTGTGCTATCTTTTTTCTTTTGTAAATCATAATTATCTTGTATTTGTAAATATTTTTGTTTCCTCTGTTTTCTAGCCTGTAATAGGCAGTTTTGAAAGGATGGAGCTCTAGAGAACTTTCCCACCGTACAATTTGTACAGCCCTTTGGGATTAGTGTCTAGGCTCCTTCATTGTAAATATGGTAGTCAATAGAGTTTTTGGTAGTGCAGGAGATGCTAGAAAAGCTTTTCCCTATGCGAGCCATTGCAGGTCCAGTTGGGGCAGACTTGAAGTAAAAGGTCCATAACTTGCAGGGGAAATGAGATCTTGGAGAGATTTTTTTTGGAGAATTTAGGGGAAGGTCTTGAATATGCATGGTGATCAGGAAGTGGGTTTATCATTTCATTTAGTAGGAGAACCTTTTGACAGTCTAAAAATAGCTTTGAGCAACTTAAAACCCTAGGGTTCTTGATCATTTTTGTATATGGATAGTGTACAGCCTATACAGGGCTAAAACCCTAAAAATATTTGAGGCATAGGCAAGGGAAACAAAATTTCTTGACAAAGAACCTAATTCTTTGGTGGGTTTTAAGGGAAATTGCATTTTATCCCCGTTCAGAGGCCTAATTGGGCTCTTAGGCTAGTAGCCCAAAAGTAGGGTTTGGTGTAAGCGATGGTTAAGTGGAGTTAGGAGGGTCTTAAGGGAAAAAGATGAGATGTTTTGAAGCCTTTGTATCACCCTCACACCCCTGCAAAGTTTTGTTCAATGTTTTTGAGGTTTTAACCTTTAGGAAGGATTAAGGGTTAAAGGAAGAATGGAGGAGTTGTATCAAAGATGGCTTGGTAGATGAAAACTGACAAGGTAGAGAGGTTGGCCAAGAGAACCAAGGGAACATAGGAAAGAAGGAGTTCCTATAGGTTAAGGTTGAGCAGAAAGGCACCAAGGAGGTCTTCCAAGTGATACCTAGAGTAGGAATCAGTGATTGATTCCTCCAACCCCTCTCCCTATCACATTTAGTTGAAAAATGAAAACATTGTCAAAAGTTGTCAAATGTTGTCATAACAACTCTTCTTGTTAAATGACAACTTTTTAAAAGTTTGTTAAAAGTTGTTAAATGGTATTTTTAGGTTTTTTGGAGCATAAATTGATTTTACAAGCATAAAAATGGGCCTCCAAGTCGAATGGGGGGTTGGAATGTAGTTTTGAACAAGAATTTATGAAGGAAGACATGATTTTTTCTACAATTTCCAATGTTCTTCCTTGTTCTTTTACATGGTAAAGATTTGTATGAAGTTTTACAAACCTTAAATTGATTTTTATTGATATAGAAATGAACTATCTTTAATTTTCAATTGGTTTTGTTTTTTTTTATTTAGTTTGGAGAAAGTTATGATCATTTTACCATTGGCAGCCCTATGGGATTGTTTTCTCTAGAAGTTGCAGGTTGTTGCAGAGAATGGTACGGATTGTACATATAAAATAAAGACATAAGACATATTGGAAATGTTAGATATGTGAATCTAGTTTCATTTTAACTTTTTTTTATCAATTTTCATTGGGGTTTGATTGATTTATGACAATTTTGGTGAAGACTACCCAGTTCAGGAACTAAAGTTTCCAGCAGATAAGAAAAATTCATATCTTTTTATTCCACCATAAAAAAGTGATAAAAATTGGTGAAAAGTTTTGTTTTCTACATGTTCTAAAAACCCTTTAAATTAATAATATTCATTTATTCATTTGCATGAGTTATGCTAGATTGTGTGTTTCATTTTGGTGGAGAGTAGTAAAAGAAAACATGGTTTTCTTGATGTTTGAACAAAGCTATGCATAGTTCATTTATGGTTGGCCTTAAATAATTGTTGTCTGATCTTTGGATGGTTGTAATTATTTTTTGGGATGAATCTAAGGATTTTTAAATTATTTACCAAGTCTAATAGATATTGCAGTCCATTTGTGTAAGTTGGAGCCCATATTGCTCAAGGTTAATGGATTGAGATTGCCTCAAGAATAAAGAATTTCAGTTGTGTACTTGATTATTGCCAAGAATATAGGAATTTTATGGTATTAACCATATTTCTCTACATCATGTGGTGTATATTTATTATTTGGTTCCAAGTTTATATGTGGTGTGGTCCACTTTCATTTCTTTTCACCCCGGGAATGCTTATTGCAAACCTAATTTGGATTTACATGGTTGAGGTGAATAGATGACCTTGGAGAATGTTTTCAAGGCTGAATAAGGTATAAATAAGTGTTGTGTTGATGGAGGATTTGTGTGTAGATTGTATAATGTGAATTGCAAAGAATTTGCGAGCTTTAATGAGTTAGACTACTAGAAGCAGTGAGCAGAAGGTGTCTACAATCTTCAAGAATGTTGTGAATGTGTTGGTGATGTTGTGGTGGAATTTTTTGCTGCATTTAGATGGATTTATCACTATAATATTCTTCTTTTATTCTTTCTATAATCTGGCAATGAGCCTTTCTTTCTTCTGGGAAGTGAGCTCTCTAGTAGTGAGCCTATTGTATTCGGTATTTCAATTACTTTATATTGTGAGCTAATCCTCGATGCACGATTTTTCCCTTCTTGGGTTTTCCATGTAAATATGGTGTTCTATTATGCATGGTGTTGATGTGTTTTAGTTTTTGTTATTTTCCTTCATGCTAAATCATTCTAACAGTTTAAAGGTTATTAATTTGATGTGGATTTTAATGTTTAAAAGGGGTATTGAAGTTTCAATGTACAACTAATTCACCCCCCTCTTAGTTGTCTTGTGCATTCAACAATTGGTATTGGAGCAAGGTTCCTTGGAAGAAAGCTTAACCTCTTGAGGTAGATCTTGGATGGCGCACAAGAGGGATGCTCCTTTCTTTGATGGATTAGACTATGATATCTAGAAGAAAAGGATGGAAATTTTCATAGTATCTCTTAGATTTGGAATTTGGAAGTCAGTTGAGGCTAGATATACTATGCCTTCTAGTGGTATGATTACTGATGATGAGATCAAGGCCTATGAGTACAATGATAAAGAAATGTATGCTCTTTTAAGTGGTCTTTCTAACACTAAACTTGTGAATGTTATGAATTTGAAATCAGCTAGAGATATTTGGACAAAGTTGGAAAGTATTTATGAAGGAGATGATAAGGTCAAGAAAGCTAAGATGCATAATCTAAAGATCACATTTGAGAACTTGTGAATGTCTGAAGATGAAAACATTACAAGCTACATGCAGAAGGTGGACGAATTTTCCAATTCCATCAGAGGTTTTGGTGGAAAACTTGAAGAAGAAGAAGTGGTAAATAAGGTACTAAAAACTCTTCCTAAATCTTATAGCCATAAATTTTATGCTAGTGGAAGTTCAAGATTTAAGCAAATAATCTAGAGATCAGTTGTATGGTGCTTTATCTACTTTTGAAATGAGAGAGTTTGGTCCAAGTAATACAAAAGTTGAGACTACTTTTAAGGCTATAAAATTAGAAAAGACTAAAGAATCAAATCAAGAGGATGTTGATGATGTACAAGAAAAATTTGTGAGGAAAATGAAAAATGTTATTGGAAAGTACAGAGGTAAGTTTCCTTTCAAATGTTTTAGTTGTGGAAAGATAGGTCATTACACTTCAAGATGTCCAAATAGAGCTTTAAATGACAAAAAAGAAAATAAAGGTAAAGAAATTCAAAAAGGATATATGTTAGAGAAGATGCCAGTATATCTAATGATGAATTGACTATGGGGATGATGAGGATAGTGAATGCGTGTTCATGGCTATGAAATTTGAATCTAATTTTGCTAACTTTTAGAGATGTGTGAAGGAAAGTAATCTGGAAGCAGTCACAATTCTATGGTGACTGCTCTTCATGCTAGAAAGGAGAAGAACTATTGGATCATAGATAGTGGATGCTCAAATCATATGACCGGTGAGAAAATTAAGCTTGTTAGACTTGAGAAATATGAAGGAGGTCTATTTAAGTTTGGTGATGATACATTTTCTAAGATATGTGGAAAAGTTTCTATCAGTTTTGATGGCAAGCATAATATAGATGATGTTCTTTGTGTTAAGGGTTTGATACATAACCTCTTTAGTGTTGGACACATGTGTATCAAATGATATAATCTTATGTTTCAAGATGATGGATGTGAGATCAAAAAAGGCTTTGAAACTATGGTTGCTACTAGAAGAATGATAGATGGAAATGTTTATCAGCTTAAAGGTGATGATGCTCATTGCTTTATGACTCAAATTAATGAATGTTGGCTATGGCATAGAAGGATGTGTCACATCAATTTTGATATCCTAGTGAGGATTAGTTCAATTCAAGTTGTGAGAGATCTACCAAAGATTACAAAGCCTATCAATGTTGTCTACAAGGAATGTCAGATTGGGAAGCAAGCAAGAAGAAGTTTCAAATTCATAGAACAATATACTTCCAAATTGTTGGAGTTGGTGCATACAGATCTTTGTGGTCCTACCAGAGTAAGAAGGCTTCAAGGTGACAAGTATTTCATGCTATTGATTGATGATAATTTTAGAATGACATGGGTTACCTTTCTCAAAGAAAAATTAGAAGCTCTAGATAAGTTTAAATTATTCAAAGTTATGGTTGAGAATGAAATGGACATGAAAATCAAATGTTTTAGGTTTGATACAGGTGGGGTTCACCTCCAATGATTTTAACAATTTTTGTGAGAATTATGGGATAAAGAGGCATTTGTCTACCCCTAGGACTCCTCATTAGAATGGAGTGGTTGAAAGAAAGAATAGGACTGATTAGGAAGCTACATAAATAATGATGAAAGAGGAAAACCTACTAGAAGTCTACTTGAGAGAAACAATTCATACTGTTGTCTACATACTTGATAGAGTTCAAGCACGAGAAAATAGTGCAAAGACTCCTTATGGGTTGTGGTATAGATGGATTCCTACTATCAAATAATTTAGAGTGTTTGGAAACAAGTATTATATCAGAAGAGATGAAAACTTAGGAAATTTTGATACAAGATATGATGAAGGTATCTTCTTTGAATATTCTATAAGAAGCAAAGCTTACTGGTGCTACAACAAAAGGTTGAAGAATATTGTTAAGAGTGCAAGTGTCAAAATGGATGAAGACTTGTAGAAGAACTTAGTGGTGATAAATGGATATGAATCAGATGAGTCCTCTTGTAGAGAAAATGATAGAGATGAAGGTAAGGAAAAAGAAGTTCAGATTGAAGAGGAAGAAGCTCCATAAAGGATCCCTAAGACTCCCAAGTATGTGTAGAAGAACTATTTTGAAGATCAGATCATTGGTGACAAAAGAAAAGGTGTTTTAACAATAAGAAAAGTCATTGAAGAACACGTAAATCTATGTTTACTTTCTAAAGTTGAACTGAAAACAATGATTGAAGCATGCAAAGATGAGTATTGAATCAAGGCTATGGAAGAACTACTACAGATTGAGAAGAACTAGACTTGGGAACTTTTCCCAAGACCAACAAACAAGAATGTGATTAGAACTAAGTGGGTATTCCAAAATAAACTGAATGAGAATGGAGAATTAGTAAGAAACAAGGCAAGGCTTATGTGTAAGGGCTACTCACAAGTAGAAGGAATAGATTTTGAGGAGAAATTTAATCTGATGGAAAGGATGGAAGCTATCAGGATGTTCTTGGATTTTTCAACACATAAGGATTTCAAAGTTTATCAAATGGATGTGAAGTCTGCTTTCTTGAATGGTAAGTTGGAAGAAGTATACATTAAACAACCAGAAATATTTCAATTATTAGACAAACCAGATATGGTCTACGAATTGAAGGAGGAATTATAAGTTTTGAAGAAAGATCCCAAAGCTTGGTATGCAAGGTTGGATAGGTACTTGATACAACAAGGATTTAATAAAGGTACCACAAATAGCAATCTTTATTTCAAAGTTGAAAAAGATCAAATCTTGATTGTGGTTTTGTATGTTGATGATGTAATATTTAGAGGAAATGAAGCTATATGTAAGAAATTTATAGAAAAGATGCAGAAAGAGTTTGAGATGTCTATGTTTGGGAAGATGAATTTCTTCCTTGGGCTGCAAATCAATCAGACAAAAAAAGGTATATTCATTTCACAATCAAAGTATGTCATGGAAATGTTGAAGAAGTTTGGAATAGAAGATTCTAAACTAGTATGTACCCCTATAGTTACTGGTTGCAAGCTAAGTAAGAATGATGAATCTTTTAAGGTTGATTAGAGCAAGTATAGATCAATGATTGGAGGACTATTATATCTAACTACTACTAGATCGGATATCATGCATGCAATTTATCTTGTGGCTAGATCTCAAGAAGATCCTAGAGAGTCACATAGTGTAGCAGTGAAGAAGATATTCAAATACTTGCAAGGAACTTTGGAACATGGTTTGTGGTATCCAAAGGATATTGATTTTTCTCTGAGTGCTTATACAGATGCATATTGGGAAAGATATGTTGATGATATAAAAAGTACAAGTGGTGGTGCATTCTTTCTTGGATGTAGATTGGTGTCTTGGCTAAGCAAGAAGCTCCTTAGTCTTGAGTTGAAATTCCTTATCCTTAGGATTCAAGTCTCTACATTAAGGCTTTGGGGTAGATGGTTTAGATCATCAATAATGATAATCAATTGAGAAGTTGTGGATTCACCCATTTTCAAGTGTTTTGTGTTATTAATTGGCCATAAAATATGGGATCATACATTGAAATAATTCATAATATATAAGTCGATAATAGTCTAGTAGAATATCTAGAGACCTTATTTACAAATAAAATAATATTTGACCAAATTTTATTATGCTTGAGGATTTGGTAAAACCATATTGTGTCTGTAGTCTTTCTCATTTTTATTACCAAAAGCACAATTTTTTTTGCAAGATCACAACCATGAGAAATGAGTTAAAGAGGGAAAGAGTTGAAGACCTAGAAAGAGATAATTAGCTACTCAAAATGGATAATATAGGATTAAGGAATTTGTGGAGATATTTGCAAGAAGAGTGAAGAATTATAATGTTGATTAATAAGCCATGGATACTTCCTCATGGGAATCATAAAAGAGTTGCAATTGAAAGAAGTTGATGAAATATTTAAGAGGTCGAAAAAAGAATTATCTAAGGGAGATGCACAAACCTAAATGGATGTGTATCCAACAAACACTCCACCATATTCACATCCTTCCCTTAAAGAACATTTTGGTATCTTTTAAAGTCATAAGAAATTATTTAGTTTTAAAATGTTAACCAAGATGGGTTATATGGAAAAGGACTTGGAAAGAATGGGTATGGTCTAGTAAATCCAATAGAGGTTGTAGTAAGACCTCAACATGCATCTTTGGGATATTTTTATGGTATAAATGAGGTTGGAGAATGTTTAAAAAGTGTAGCAATAATAAAATATTGCAAAGAAAAGGAGCCCAAGCCACTAAGGAAAAAAACACATCTAAGGTAACAATATCATTACTTTCACTAAATAAAAGAGTTGTTTTAAGCCTCAATTTGTTGAGTGGGTTTCTAAAGAGAGAAAAATAGTCAACACCTCAAAGGAGGAAAATGAGACTTCAAGAAAAAGAAGACATTAAATCTATGAAGAGGGGTATTGTAATTTTCCATTCCATTACTTGATATAGATGGTTACAAGTTGTAAATAAGAAGAGGAAAGCAATGTGACATAAGAAAAAAAAATGAAGAGGATTTCAACTTTTCTTGCATGAGAGGGGATCATTCCAAAGGAAGAAGTAGTACTTTATCACCTTAGAATTTCCAAAAAAAGCTTAAGGGAATCCCATGGAGGGATTCAAGGAGTCCAAAAAAGTATAAAATAAGGTATTCAAGAGGTAAGTTTTATATTATTTTTATCATTTACAAAAAGAGAGCCCATGTAGCTCAAGAATGTTATTATTTATATCCATGTTTCTTTTATGGCTTAGATAACCATTGTTTGGCTAAGTGTTGGAAGAAATCCACCAATATGGTTGTAAAGATAGATAGAATGCATGGCCCTTCGAATTATTTAATATTCTCCACTTGATTGTAAGAAATAAATTCATTTGTATTAGAATTTATAGAGTTGGAGGAACCATGGGGCTAATTGGGGAGACAAGATATGAGTAAGTTGATAAATTGTAAAGGTGATAATGAGTTTGTTTCACATTTTCCATGCTAGTGGGCATTAAAAATATACACATGGTATCATGTTCTTTAAAGTTACTTGCATATGGGTATTGTAGAATGGAATCATTACCTCAATACAAAATTTTAGAAGTTGTATTATGACTATAAATTATTTTGGCATGTATGTTGTGGTCATTGTACCAAATTTGGGCATGCATGTTGTGGTCATTGTATGTGCTCAAGGGGAAGTTATTCTTAATATCTAATTGATGATGAATTGGACAATGTTAGTGTGAATGGGGTTATTTCCTAACTAGTTCTTAGTGAGGACCTATTCACATCATTAATAAGTTTACTTAGGAGTTAGTTTCCTAGGTGGCATTCTAGAAACTAGTATTAATGGGGTCATGCCTCATTAATTAGCTTATAGTTATCTAGGCATTTAATATTTCACTTATGCATTTAAAATTATGCATTAGGCATTTAATGTTTGCATCCAAGGTAGTTATCCTACCTCCTCTCACCTTGCCTATATAAACAAGGTGCTTGTTCATTTGTAAATCATCTCATGAAAATTTCATGATATCATCTCATATCTCATATTTCATGATATTCTAGAGATTCTAGATATCAAATCAATAGATCATCATTTGATCAAATTTGTCTTTTTGCTCATCATGCATCACTTTCTTGTTCATGTGGATGGTGTCTTTCTTGGTAGATCTTTTGAAGTGTGTGTAGCTTCATTAGGGTTATTGTTCATTCATATTTCCAACATGGTATTAGAGCATAAGCCATGCAAAGTCCATCTCAAATTGGAAAGTTGAGCTGAGGAGATTTTCATTGTAGGTTGGAGGGTTTGCATTTTGGGCTATTTGACATCATCTAGGAGGTAGCTAATTTCTAGAGCAGATTAGGTTAGATCTGACCCTTCCATTGCGTACAGAAGGCCCAAAACCCCCCATTTTCATATAAAATATTTCATATCTTGAAGTAAATTTAGTTTTGGTGATTTTTCAAAAAAATTGAGTATCTTAAATTTGATAGCCAAATGGCCGTCATAGAAGCCCCCTCATGTCTTAATTAGGCAATTTTCTTAAAATCATCATAACTTTTGACTCGAGTATCAAATTTTCAAAAATGAGATATCGTTGGAAAGTTGGTTTCGAGCACTTTCTAGTGGTGCAAGAATTATTATCAGGTTATATTCTTGTAATATTTTATTGTTGTTTGAAGTTAGATCTCCCATTTGGACTCCTGAGCTCGTATATTTTCACCATTTTTTTAGATTTTGGAGATTCCAGTGGCATTGTGAAGGTGATTCAGATCTCTATCATTTTTTCCATCTATTTTTTTCAAATTTAGCACCAGGTACATTCTATTAACTTTTTGCAATTTGAGGCATTTTCTTGATAACCTGGACATACTGCAATTTGGAGAAGGTTTATTTGCATTGGGAGGCTTCATTTTCAGTTGCACATCATATTTGGGAGTTTCTAATTGCTATTGAAGGTCAATGTCTTTATAATATTGGAGTTCAATCATAGTTCATTATGGGGTTTTCATTTCATCCCTCTTTGGTTATGTTGAAGAGGGGAAACTATAAAAAATGGAGAGATTGCATTATATACCATCTCCAATCACTTCAATTATTTCCACATTTGTACGGTTTTGTTCCCCCTCCAGATAAAGGTATGGTATGATGTCTTAGAGGTTATTGTAATACATGTTGATCATGATATTTTGAAAGCTATTGATCATTGTGATTATCCTCATATTCTTTGTACTAAGATTTGGGAGATATGTGGAGATCCTGATACTCCACCATTTCCCAATGATCATTATTCAAAATTTCATGTGCCTCTTCATTCTTCAGATAGGATACCCTATGAGGAAAATACTAAGTAGGATTTTATAGATTTGGAATGCTTTGAATCTTTAGATGAGGATGTCAAGGGTTTTTCAGATGCTTCTTCTCCATTAGAGATAGTTGATGTACCTTCACCTTTAGTGATTCCTTGTGCAGATTCATTGATTGGGGCTTCCATCATTCCTATTTAACAAGACCACTCATCTTATGTTGGTGATTCATTGAGAAATTTTTTGGTGATTCATCACAAGTATCTGATTGTCTTCCTGATTGGGATTCCTATCTATCAAACATTGCATCCTTATTTGTGGAGTCTCACATTTCAAATTTGGAGGACATATTTGATGGGTTATCTCTCCTATTTGATGACAACCATTGCACAACTATTCTCAAACCATCATGGTATTGGGCTATTGTTCAACATCAGTTTCCACAAAGTCCTAGTATGTCACCTTCTTCTTTGATTAGGCATGTACCTGATTTGATTGTGGCATATTCATCTTCCTTGGGAAAGGAGACACATGACCAATTTTTAGAGACATCATCATCATTATCATACATATGGATTCCTCTTCCTACCAATTCCTATACGGAATGGAAGCATTCCTGCATTTATACTTTGTTTTGTTTCTTTTGAAAGGGAGACAAGTTGTTTTTACATTGGATCATGTTTTGTCTTCAGGAACTTACCATTTTTGTAGGTGATTACATTATTGGAGGGATACATAGTCTTTATCTTTCCTATTATGGGGGCTATTGATTATATTGTATTCTTGTGATGGAAGTAGCTCTTGGGGTTATTGATGTTGAGACCTCCACTTATCATTTTCATTACTTGTACATGATTTGCATTAGATTTGTATTATCTCTTTCTTGGAGAGGAGTTTTGTCCCATGAGGTTTTCTCCTTTTCTCCATTTGTAAGAGATTGCATTTTTGTTTATACATGGGTACCTAACATGGCCTTGTTGTCAGGGCCCATATTGCATTTGCATCATTTGCATAATAACTGCACTTCCTAAGTTGCACTTATGGGGGTGTTAGTGTGAATGAGGCTATTTCCTAACTAGTTCCTAGTGAGGACCTATTTACATCATTAATAATTTTACATAGGAGTTAGTTTCCTAGGTGGCATTCTAGAAACTAGTATTAATGGGGCCATGTCTCATTAATTAGCTTATAGTTATCTAGGCATTTAATATTTCACTTGTGAATTTAAAATTATGCATTAGGAATTTAATGTTTGCATCCAAGGTAGTTAACCTACCTCCTCTCACCTTACATATATAAACAAGGTTCTTGTTCATTGTAAATCATCTCATATCTCATATTTCATGATATTCTAGAGATTCTAGATATCAAATCAATAGATCATCATTTGATCAAATTGTCTTCTTGCTCATGATGCATCACTTTCTTGTTCATGTGGATGGTGTCTTTCTTGGTTGATCCTTTGAAGTGTGTGCAACTTCATTCGGGTTATTGTTCATTCATATTTCCAACAAACATCTCTTTACTAATTAAATTTTATGTCAAGTTATTTTTAACTTTTCCAATGGAAAATAGGGACACTTAGATTGATAATTTAAGATATATGTTTACTTGTGATGATTTTGGTTAATGGTTGTTTGGTAAAACTTTTGGAAATGTTATTTTTCTTTGTTTGTAATGCCATGTGTTGAAGAGTATTTGGAGAATTCAAGAGATTTGAGTTTCTTCTTAATGACATGAACTTGAGCATTTATCATTTTTATTGGAATCTAGGATTGTTTATTCATAAGATTAGTTAGAGTTTTCTTAATGAGTGCCTTATATCTTTGTGATGCACTATTGAGTGTGAACCATGTCTTACCTCTAAATCTTAATTTCATATTTTCCCATTCAATAGTGTTTTACAAACATTATGTAACACCCTCCAAGTTTTTATTTCATTCATAATTTGATATACATTGAAAATCTTAATGATTTCACTATACCAACACTAATTTCTTGTGTAACAAGAAATAATAGATTCACACAACTTTTATACAAATGTAGTATATAATTTCACATAGAAATCATGATTTTATTGATTAAACTAAATTGAATTCTTTACTATTTATTTCCGTGAAATAGATTTCAAGATCTTTCCAATAACCAAATTGAAATTTTTAAAGAAGAATCCAACTCTTGCACCCAAAAATTCTTTTAATTCTCAAAAGTAATTGTAAGCTCCAAGGAACTCCAAAAATGTGTATATGTCTTATTGCTAATAGTAAAAATATTTTTGTGATCCTAATATCATATATTTCTAAGTATATATTATATATTCCTAAGTATAATAAGGATAAGCACTTGTGGCATGCTTAACCTTAACATTAGTTTTAATTACTACCTTAACCCTTCTTAATTAGGATGAAGGGGTGTGTCCCTATATAGTTATCCCTATAAATAAGGAAGATAACTCTCTCCCATATCATCATAATTTCAAATATTAAATTCATACATTATTATTGATTATGGAGGTCACCCCCTTGAAGTGGTCTACTATTTTATTGATTTTTGTATTTATTTCAAGAACCATTATAACAAGTGGTATTAGAGCTCAATTTACGCTAATTTTTGTTTCCACCACCAAACACACACCATTGAATTTGAACCTTATTTTTTGGATTTTATAGTTATACATTAAACATAATTTCAAAAAAAGTTGAGTTTTATAGTACATTTTGTGTAAGTTATTGAAAAAATCCATTAATTTTCTCTATAGGTAACAAATTTTAGAATTTAGAAAAAATGAAAAGATTATAAAAACTAGGTGGGGTTATTTCTTTGTGATTTGTTGTTAGATACAAAATGCATTCCTTAATTTAATGGTCAAATTTTAGTCAAAACATGGACATAAATTTGGTCATAGCCCATGTTCTAAAATTTTATGGTTACTACTTCCACTAGATACTATCCTCCCTTAATGAATAAAATAAAATCTAGAGTTCAAAATAAAAACACATTTCAATCTATGTCATTTTTAGAACTAGATGGCTTTTCTATAAATATTAAATATAATGGCTCTCTTTACTATCCACCACCTAAAATCTAGGGAAACATTCTACTAGGATATGTTGTGCCTTGCAAGTTCATTCCCCTTTTTTTTGGTTTTTCCAAAGTAGGGGCTCCCCTTCTTTTCTTTTTTCCTTGCTTGTTTTCCTTTGGTTCTTCCCCTTTTCTTCCTTTCCCTTTTTTTTTTGGAGTTTTTGGGTTTGTCTTTCAAGTATAACTTCCTTGTCGTGCTTGATACCCAACTCTTGTTTTTTGTTTCCCTACCTGTCGATCTTTCAAATGTTGATGTTTTGTGTTTCATCATGTGTTATATATGACTCCTAATGATACATGTGTATTTTTGGCTCCACCAACCACTTTGACGCAACCTTTACTCCACTAATATGTATTAATGACATATTGAGTGTGCATCTCATGGGGGTTTTTATTCCCATTTGAGTTCATTTTAATTTACTTTTCTTTAACAAAATTGATCTTTGGTTGAATTTATTCTAGTTCTGAGCTTGATCAATTAAGCGTTCCCATTTTCAGATGTGTCATCCCTTCAATGGATTTTACATTGTTCATGATTGGTGTGTCATCTGCACTATGTGCTTCGGCTTTTTCATCAATGTCCTTCGTTCACTATTAAACCGGGTTAGCTTTCTGCTTTCCCTTTTTTATTTTAACAGTGGTTTCCTTTGTGTTTTTTTTAATTCTTTTTTGTTTTCCAATTGTGTTAATGTGTTGATTTTTTGGTGTCCCATTTCAAGGGTTCGATTTTGGGTTCATTTTGTTTGTCTCCCATGTGGGTGTTTCATTCATTCTTCTTTTGTTGCTTCATTTTTTCTTCATTTTTATTTCTTGAGACCTTGTCAAATCCTCATTTTTCTCGGCATGGCCATTGAGTTTGTTTCAAGCATATCATCTCACCTGGACAAATTTATCCTTCGAAGTAATTTAATTCCTTCTCAAAAACTCAAAATTTGATCTTCTTCCCAAGGTTCAATCCCAATGGACCATGAGTTAGTAATTTTGATACCTTTGTTCATTCATTGGTGATTAGAGGTTCTCCTTAGGGTTTGATTATCTTAAAAGCTACAAGTGAGGGATATCTCCAAACCCCAATCATTGAAAATTTAACCTTATGATTATGGTGTGACAATATCGACATTCGATGATTAGACCTTCACCTTAACATTCAAGCTAAGTCTTTCATTCATGATAGAGGTTTTCCTCGATTCCAGTTCTCTATAGTATTTATCTAAAAAAAACAACTTAAAAAAAAAAAAAAAAGAGACTTTTAGATATCAAGAGTTGGATGTTTTCCATAACACATCAATATTTTGCAACAATAAAAAAGATTATCCTTGATTCTTGATACCCAATGTAGGTTATAAAGACAATCAAAGGCTTTTGAATAAAGTAATATGATTTTTTTTAAATAAATCAACATGAGTTAAGAGATAGTCTTGAACTTGGATTCTTGATGTTTTTATTATAATGATGTCCTAGTGACCTTTTCAGCCATCAGTGATCAAGAATTTTCTTTAAACATGGTTAGCTTTCCAAGGTAGACGATAGAGAAAATCTCCAAATTTTGTTAGTCAATGATGTGAATCAACTTTAACATTTGTTTTGGCTATCATTGTCCAAGATGATTCCTTTAACAATTAACATTCCTTTTGGAAGCCGATAAATCATATTTCTAAAACCCGATCCCTGAAAGACTGCATCAATTCAAAAGCTTAACAAAGACTTTCAGATATCGAGAGTCATTTTTTCTACTTAACATTTGTCGACCTTTTACCACATATGAAAAGGGAATCTTCAAAACTTGAGTCCTAAAAAAGTGCAGATTTTTGCAAAGTGTGAAATTTAAAGTTATCTCTGTCAAGAACATGAAATGATAAAAAGGTCGAAGATTGATAGTGATGATGTTTCAAGATTGAGTAACAAAAGAGGTGTACTTTCCCCATATAATTTATCTCATCCCTAGTGTATGTTTGTTGGCTATGTAGGAAGCATGTAAGAAGGAGGAGAAAAGATTAAGTATCAAGACAAAGGATATCACCCACCATCCAAGATGTTTTCCCAGTATATAAACATTAGAGATACTGAATTAGGACATGTAAATATGGATGAATTCTTACAAAGAGTTCATAATAAGGAGGACAAAACAACCATGGCAACATCCTTGGCTAATAAATTAGGATTCATGGAGGAAACAACATTCCTAGTATCTGTACATTCTCTAGAATTGGTCTTACGCACAACACTATGATCACAAACAAAGAAATATTATTGGACCAATAAGAGAACTAGTGTATCTAAAATTTATGGTCATCATATGAAACTACTTGGCTCTCGGTCTGCAACTTTCCTGCTTTGGTTGTTTTTGAATCTTTTTGTCCCTACTCTGATTTGACTACCTCATGGGTCAGTCAGGCAAGGGGGCGGGAAGGCTTCCCATTCCAAGGATGTTGTCTCTTTGTCTGGCGTTGTGTCTACTTTGGCAATGACCAATGTTGTCATTCCCCATATGATTTCTCCTCCTCGTACCTCTATCCTTTCCTCAGGGGGAAGGACTAGGGATATTTCTAGAAATTCACCTTTGTCCCCTTCTCTCAAGTTAGACTCTTTCTTCTCAGTAGAAGAACCGACATCCTATGTGGAAAAATTGGTGGGTTTCAGCTCACCAGCTTTGGTTAAAAGGTTTTCAAAGTCTACTTCCTACTCTGTGACTGGCTGGGAAGTTGGTGTCCTTGAAGATTTGATGTTGAAGGCTATGGACGGCCTTAAACTAGCGTGAGTTAGAAAATTTCTAGCCAATTACCCGAATATTGACTTTGGGATGTCTCATCTTGTAATATTAAAGGAATTGTCTCTATTAATGTTATGCTAAGAGGTATATTCCTTTTCTCCTTTGTATTTTATGAAGATAGGCTAAAGGTGTTAACAGGTGGCCCTTGCACTTTTGATGTTGGATTTAAGAACTTCCTTTCCTTGTGCAAGTGGAAACTGGGTTTTGATCCTTTTGCTGACTTGGGGGCCACAGCTCCAACTTGGGTTTGCCTCCTTGGGTTACCCCTTGAGTTTTGGGAGATGAGTATCCTAAAAGGGATTGCAAATTATTTCGATAGCCTCTTAGCGATTGACAAGATCATGTGGGAGAATTCTAGACTTTTCTACACTCGTATTTGTGTTAATGTGGCTATTAACATGATTCTACCAACTTTTGTTCTACTTAAGTCTAAATTTGGTAACTGGTATCAACCCCTTGAATATGAAAATTCTCACCAATTATGCCAACTTTGTAAGAAATTTGATCACCTCATTGATTCGTGTGAGAAAATGTCAGCTAAGGAACCCAATGATACCTTGCATTCTCTTTTTGAGCAGGTGCCTGAGTCCTCTACAGTCATCTTTGTTGCTTTCCCTCCTAAAGTATCTTCTACCCCTGTGGTAGTCGTCCCTCTTGAGAAGGTTTATCCTTCATGTGGCTTGGTTGTTGTCCTTGTTGTTCCTCTTGTTGTTTCCAGTGCTTTGGCTAGTTTGAACCTCATGAATGTTTCCCTTGTTGAAAGTATCCCTACCCTAGGTTTTGAGAAAGATGGGAATCCTATTATGGAGGAGGAAAAGAATATAGTTAATCTAGTTGAGGTAAAGGGAGTCCCCCATAAGGAGGCCAAATTGTAGTCTCCCACGGAAGAGGTTCCTACTGCTAAAGAAGGAATTGAGTTGGAAGAATATGAATTAGTTTCTTTAGGCCTTAATCTATCCTTGGAGGATATGACATTTCTATCTCAGAAGGAGGCTAGTAACTTGAGTGACTCCTTGGCCTTGTTGGGGTTTCCCCCTCACCCTAGTGATAGAGAAGATGAGGATGACTAGTTACAAGCTCCAAATATGTCAAAAAAGAAAAAGAAGTCGGATGTGGGAGGAGGAAACAAGGTAGGAAGACCTTCCCAAAAGGAATCTAGGAACAAAGACATAGTGAGGGATGTGGTTGTAGGTAAACAAAGAACCTTAGACTTAATTGCAGGATCAAAGTCCAAAAAGAAGTAGCCTTGGCTACTCTTCTCTGCGCCTTTAGGAGTTATTGTACTTGGTTTGTTTCTCTAATGAATTTTATTTCCTAGAATATCAGGGGCCTTAACAACCCTTATTAAACAAAACTGGTTAAAACCTATATTCTAGACAATAAAGTGGATATTTTGCTCCTTAAAGAAACCAAAATGAAGGAGACGATTGATAAAATGATTTTGAAAATCTGGCCTGGTGCGAATTACTTTGTCAATGAGGTTGAAGGAGCCTCGGTGGGTATTGTTAATCTTTGGAATCCCTCAAAATTAAAAGGACCTCTGAGCTCTGTTGGTAGGAACAGTCTGATGGTTTCTTTGGAAGATCTGGCTTCATAGGAGAAATGGAACTTAATTAATATCTATGCCCCAAATTCAAGCAAGGATAGGTTGCAACTTTGGGAGTATCTAAATGATGCTATTAAAAAATAGAAAGGATGACTATTGGATGTTGGGAGGTGATTTCAACTCCCCCTTCTTCCTTCTAAAAATTCAGGGGGCCTAGATGATTATACTGATAGTATGATGGAGTTGTCTAGTTTCATAAACTCTGTTGGGCTTATTGATATTCCTCTCTAGGGCTCCAAAATCACATGATCAAATAGAAGGACTGGTAATCAACTGATTCAAGTAAATTTGGATAGGTTTATGATCTCTTCTAATTGGAAAATCTCTTAATTTCTATCTCTATTTTCTCTCCCAAGGTTAGGATCTAACCATAATGCTATTGTGCTTAAAAGAAATGCTGACCACAACAAGGGCCCTTTCCCTTTTAGATTTGAAATAATGTGGAGCCTTCACCCTAACTTTGTTGATTTATTAAAAAATTAGTGAGATGAACCCACAGGAGGCACCCCTATGTTCTTCTTAGTGGATAAGTTGAGTAGAATCAAGTAGAGAGTGAAAGGGTGGAATAAAGTTACCTTTGGTAACATCTTTGAGATTAAGAAATCATTGGGAAATAGCTTAATGGAAGTTCAAGAAAAAATGGAAGTTGGCCTTGTGGATGAAGAGATATGCATAAAGGAATGTGACCTTAGGTCCCAATGGCTTAAGGTCAATAAAAATGAGGAAATTTTTTGGAAACAAAAGTCTTGGGTTCAATGGCTAACTGAAGGAGACCGCAACACTAATTTTTTCCATCAATCTACCTTGAAACATAGAAGCAAGAACAAGATTAGATCGCTCAAGAAAGATGATGGTACCATGGTCTCGACTGAAAAAAGAAATTAATAAGGAAGTTGTTAACTTCTCCTCTTTCCAGAATTCCCAAGGTAATGCTAATCAGGTACATGATATTTCCTTGAGGTGATCCCTAAAGTTATTTCTAAACAAGACTTAAAGAAAATGACTAATGTTGTTTCTATGGAAGAAGTTAAACAGGTTGTTTTCTCCTTTGGGGCTTATAAAGCCCCTAGCCCTATCCCCAAGAATGATGATGCTTCTTCTATTAAGGATTACAGACCCATTAGCCTTTGTAATACTGTCTATAAAATTTTCTCTAAGATCTTTTTGTTTAGACTTAAAGTTGTTTTATGCAAAATGATTGCCCCAAACCAGAAAGGTTTTGTCCATGGTAGAAACATTATAGATGTTGTTATCTCAACCCATGAAATCCTTCACTCTATGGAGCTCATTAAAAACCCTAAGATGGCCTTCAAAATTGATATCTCTAAGGCTTATGATAGAGTCTCCTGGCTATTTCTCTTTGTTGTTCTTAGGAAATTTGGGTTTGAAGGTAGATTCCTAAAGTTTCTCTCTGCTTGTGTTACCTCCCCTATGTGTTCAGTTTTGGTCAATGGTGACCCCCAAGGTTATTTCTCTTGTGTTTGTGGCCTAAGGCAAGGATATCCCCTCTCCCCATATATTTTCATAATATTTATTGAGGTCTTAGGACAAAATATCCAAAATCTAACTGACTCTAAAACCCTCAAAGGTGTAAAAGTTGCTTTGTCTCTTCTGCCTGACCCTCACCAACAGTTTTTTGATGACACCATCATGTTTGGTAAAGCCTCGATGGGGGAAGCCAGCCTCTATAAATCTATTTTAAATGACTATGCTTCTGTCTCTAGCCAACATATTAACTATGAAAAAATCAAGATATACTTCTTTAATGTTGACCAATTAGTGAATGAAAGAGTGGTGAAGATCTTGGGATGTCAGGAAGATGTCTTACCAGTAGCTTATCTTGGACTACCTCTAATATATAGAAAGTTGGAAAATAATTATTGGAACTAATGAGCCTAGTTTTTGGTCTAATTTTGGGTAAAATCTATAGTCTATTTGCTAATAGATGTCATGGACTTTGATGCTTAAGTGTTGGTATTGGCATAATGTTTCCCTCAAACCATTGACATTTGACAATATCCTATCTCTACAAGTTTTAATGACATTTGGCATAATATGTGGGTTATCTATATTAATTTTGTATGTGATTAATGGATGTTTCTTGGAGTGGTTATAGATGTGCAATTATTATGTGTACTAACTCTGTCATGCAAATTTAATGAGCTAAGTTGAGGAAGACACTGCCAGCTAGACATGCACCATAATGACCAGCTAAGGAATTGCTCCAAGTCAAGGGCATCTGACAGTAAAGATTCTTCATGCAACTTTGCGTAACCACCTTGTAGTGGACCTTAATGATCAAGCATACATGGGCATTACTATTGTGCTGAATCTGTGCTTGACTTGCATGTCTGGCCAGATTCCTTGCATGCGTAACTGCCATCACTCCACTTTCCCCTATTTTCCCTAAATGGTATCCTTCCAGTCGTGGAGTTGACTACCCTGTTTAGCTATAGTATAAATAATAATTTGATGTTCCTTCCTTGAGAGTTGTACAATTTTATATTGTACTTGCATTCTCCAGTTCTAGCAATATAGATACATTACTCTTTGTATGCATGATTTACAGTGAATGAAATAAATTTTTGAGTTTGAGCATCTGAGTTCTTGTTATTTTAGAGGATACTTATCCAAGGGGGCCCACTTGGTAAGTAATCTATCTTCTTAGTTTAGCATTAGCTTAGTATTTCTTATTGTTCATTGTTTAGTTAGACATCTGGCATCGACTGTTCCTGCAACCACTAGAATTTCATTCTATGACTATCCCTGCAGCCAAAGCAGATAGAGTAGTTTGTTGTTTGTTGTTCACATTTCCATTCTTGTTATGCATTTCAGTTTAGCATAGTTTTTGCTTTATGTTCAGTATTTGTTTCATTTCTTTCCAGCAATTTACTTTCAGTATTGTGTTTCTTAGCCATAGAATGCAATGGCTACTTGAGACCCTAGTGCACATACTGTGCTGACCTATTTCAAGTTCACGCCCCTAGGTTGACAAGTTAAATACACCTCCATGATGATTGAATAGCCATTTAGGTTAGATGTCCAATCTTTGAATCACAGTTGTAAAGGCTTAGTTATTAAATCATTGTAGGAGGCCAACATTTTTGGTGTCGTTGTCAGGGATGGTGTAAAGCTAAGAAGTATTTTAGAGTCATTAGTAGTTTTTCTTGTTGTAGTGTTTTTGGAAGTTGTTCTTAGCATATCCTCATTTAGGAAGTAATGACCCCCCTTATTCTTTACCAATTCTTTGTGTGAGTTGACTAATAGTGGGTGATACCGTATGCATAGAGGAAGGAGAAGGGATGCTTATGGGAGATTTCTTCCTAACAATCCATGTCCATTCTAGCTAGTTGAGTACCAGCACCTATCAGAAGAAGATGAAGAAGAAGATCCACACCCCTTTGCTGATGCATACCCTTATTTGACTAGCTCTGAAGTCTCCTCTGAAGATCAAAATCAGCTTGAAAACCACTTTGTTTTGGAACCACATCAAGCAAGCATGGGTGATGCCAATAGGAATAGAAAGAACCAACCAGCTTTTTATTTTCCCATTTCCCATCAAAATGAAGTTGAAAAAATCCAGAATATTCCTGCCTCAACACTCCCCAAGTTTTATAGAATTGTGACAGAAGATCTTGATACATTCTTATTTGAGTTTGACATACTCTGTAGGAGTTATGATTATACCACTAATGCCCATAGGCTTAAGTTATTTCCCACCACTTTGAAAGAGGTTGCATTAATATGGTTCGTGAGCCTAGGCAAAGATACTGTGGAAACTTTGGAAGACATGAATACAAAATTCCTTGAGAAATACAAGGAATATTGCAGGGGTAGCAACATGAGAGGAGGTGACATTTTCAAGATGCAACAGAAGGAAGATGAGAGCTTGGAAGACTACATTGCAAGGTTTTTATTTTGCTTGCAAAAATTTCCACACCATGCACTTAATGAGGACTTGCAAAAGTTGCTTTTCCTGAGAGGAATTAATAACAGTTGCACTGATGCCTTGGACCTCATGGCAAGAGGAGATATCTCTCAAGTCCCTTAGGAGGATATCAAGAAAATATGCCAGAATTACTCTAGGCTAGCTTCAAAGAAAGGGAGAGCTTATCAATCTTCCATGGGTAAGTCAACGATTGGTGGAGTTTCAAGAATGGGGATCACTCATTTGCTAGCTAACTTCAAGCAGGAAATTATCAACAATCTAGCTACTCATTTGGATACACTTCATGTCAAGAAGAAGCAAGAGGAGGCAGAGACAATGTTGGCAGAGTATTGCCCTGACTATAGGAAAAAGGACTGTAGATGCAAGATGGTAGCTAATCTTGAAAGCAAGCAGATCCCACCTGAGTTCAAGCCAATTCAGATTGAGGAAGACCAAGTATACTATGTTGCATAAAGGAAGCCTTGGCATCCCAGACAAGGTATGACACTGGATCCACTATCCTATGTTGGGCCATATTTTAACTCTTATTCATCTGGTAACCAATGGAAAATGCTATATCCACCTAGTTATGGAGGATATCCACCACCACCTTGGAGTAACACTCCAAATGCTTGGCCTAGTCATCAGAATTTTCCACCCTAGTGGCAGCAACCTTAGGGAAATTGGCAGCAATTTCAAGGGCACTGGCAACCACCTCCAGGAAATTAGCAATAAACAAATCAATGGAGAGGAGGACAACAATGGCCTACCCAGACAACCGGCTGCATGTAGCCACCTTCTCAGCCCCAACAACCTGCTATAATGCCTCCGCCTACTAATCCAAGCTCAAATGCACCTAAACCCACTCAGCTACCAGCTCAACCCACACCCAATCCAAATAAAAAAGCATAGCAACAACCTGCATACTCTGCTGATTCAAATCAATTCCCTGCATATGTTGTGAATGTAAGTAACATTCACTTGCATTCAGGAACTACTCTATCAGCCCCTTCCAAGCCCATTATCACTGAACTTCCTATGGAAGAGGAAGAGGAGCTTTTGAATGATCCCATTTAGCTAAATGCACGTAAAAATTCTTAACCAATTCAAGTCAAGCAGACTGAACATGAACCACCATTCCCTTAGAGGTTGGAAATTGCCAAGAAGAAAGAAGAAAAAGAGGATGCCACTTTTGACATCTTGGATCAGCTAAAGCATATATGTGTTCAGATACCCCTATTTCAGGCCATAAAGGATGTTCCAATCTATGACAAAGCTATCAAGGAAGCTTGTCTCAAGAAGCCAGGAAGAAAGAAGAAAGACCCAACTACAGTCCATGTGGTGGATCAATTAGCTGACATCATGTTGGGAAAAGTGACTATTCCCAAGTATAATGACCCAGGCAGTCCTGTGGTAGCAATTGTCATAAACAGGATTCAGGTAAAGAATGCTCTGATTGATTTAGGGGTAGCAATAAATGTAATGACCAAAGAAATCCTGCAACAACTAAATATTGCAGGCATGAGATCTACTCCTACTATCCTGCAACTTGCTGATAGCTCTACTGTTAAGGCTGGTGGTATAGTGGAGGATCTTGTAGTAGTTCTAGACTCTTGGGAGTACCCAGCAGATTTTATGATTCTTTCTCCCAAGGCTACACTAGGTGGCTATCCCATTATTCTTGGAAGGCCTTGGTTGGCAATTGCAGATGCATGCATTGGATGTCGATCAAGTGACATGACCATTTCAGATGGAAGGAATACTAAAATTTTTGTTCTTTATCCGCCTACTCAGCCATCTCATAATGAAGATGATTTTGTATGGCCACAAGTTGGTGAAGAGGCTGAGGAAGTTCATTTTGTGGCACAACTCATGATGCTAGGAAGAAGCTCTTTCATGAAGCTCCAAGATGAGGATGAAGTATTGGCTAACATCATTCAAAATCATTGTGAAGTGGAGGAAGCATCATCCTCTAATCCTGCTACTCCGATCAAGACACTTTTGCATGCTCTTCCTGCAGTCACTATTCTTGCAGCCACTCTTCTTGCAGATATTCTTCCTGCAAACGTTCTTCCTGTAGTCACTGTCTCTACAGATAGATTTCCTGCAGCAATAGATATGTCCCATACATTACTGCCATATGAACTAAAGGTACCATGTGTTAATGAGGCAGCCATGATAGAATTAACTACACAAGTACAGGTGTCAGAAGGAAGATATTTGAATGTTAATAGCAAATTGAATGAAGAGCAGCAACTGTTATTGGAAAATCTATTGAGGACCCACCAGCATGCATTCGCATGGGATTATCTGATCTAATTAGGATCTAGACTAATTGCATAATTGAATGCTTAATTTTTACAATCTTTAAAATCCAAATTACATAAACGAAATTAGCACATTAACATGGTTAATTAAGTGGAAATAGTAAAGTGAAGAAAACAGAATGTGAGAGAGAAGGAGAGAGGAAATGCAAACAATCTGATAACGGAGTTCGCCACAATCGTGACTACGTCTCCAGGTCTGCTCCAATGGAGTGAGACTGATTCGATTAATCTCTAGAAGATGATTACAAAAGGTCTTCCACCTGTTACAAGATTTTTGTCTCCTTGGACAATAATGAATTACAAAGAAATCATTGAACAAATGCAACAAGCTTAACTAAGCTTCAAGTGCATAAGGATAAAATTCACTATCACTTGGAAATCTTCTCACAACTCTCCCAAAAATTCACTTCAAACCACTTAGCCAAAAAATTCTTCAAAAATTACTTAATCTCACACCCCCCATTCTACCCTTTTTATACAAAAAAATTACTCAAATTGGTTCATAACCAATTGATTTTCAAAACCTCACAATATCCCCTTTACATAGAAAATATTACTTGAAAATCACCCCTTATTTACATAGGGATATCCTCCCGTTAAAATAACCCATCCAATTTTACATAAAATCTTCACAGATGGCCTCTTGTAATTTTATTCCATAATCCGTTTCAGGATTTATTAGGAGATCTTAATAATTCACCTTTGAATATAAACAGGCTTGATTTTGTTAAGGATTTAATCCTTAATTATAGGGGGTGAATTGGTTGGCAATTTGTTTTTTTTCAAAAAAATAATGATTAGGTCCCCTTAAAAAGGGGATCTCCCATCCACATGTATTTTTAAATATTAAAGGGGTTTTATCCCATTTAAATAGGGGTAAATTTGTTTTGTTTTAAATTAAGACCCCACCTACTTTTTCTCATGTAGGCCTTAAATTAAGGCTTTTAAATGGGAGTGGTAGGCTTTTATATTTTTTTATTTTTTTATTTATTTTTTTTTGAATAAAGCCATGTCCAACAAATTACCACCACATGTAACTTTGGGAAGCCACCATGTGTCACTTCATGATTCATCCATGTCAACATGATGACATCATGCTGACGTCATCATTGTACCTTCAAGTCAACCTAGTCAACCACGAGCTTTGACCTTCCATATCTCTCACATACGAGCTTTGATTTGCACAAAACGAACATCGTCGGAAAGCTCTTGTTGAGCTCTTCGCATTGACATAAATTTTGACCACTTTTGGTGACATCAAATTTTGACCTTTTTTCTTACCCTGGGCCCTGAGTTGACTAGTTGTTGACTGAACTTTGACTGGCAATAACTTGGGCTTCATAGCTCTATTTGACTCCATTCAAGTTGCATTGGAGTCAGAATTTCGGCCTCTTCTTGATGATGTTGATTCTAGAGATAAATGAGAAACTTCATTTTTTGACGAAGATCCTCTGGATCATTATCATGATATGAAGGGATTGGATCCTAAACTTTGTACCCACAGAATTTATATCAGAGATGATTGCACTCTAGTAAGACAGCCACAAAGAAGGATTAACCCTGCACTAAGAGAATTTGTGAAAGGAGAATTGCAGAAATTACTAGATGCATAATTTATTTACCTTATTTCAAATAGTCAGTGGGTATCTCCATTAGTGATTGTGCCCAAGAAAGGAGGAAAATGGTGAGTTTGTGTTGATTATAGGGAACTCAATGTTGCCACCAAGAAAGATCACTTTCCTTTACCCTTCATTGATCAAGTTCTAGATACACTTGCAGGGAAGCAATACTTCTCTTTTCTATATGGATTCAACGGCTACAACCAGATCCAAATTGCACCAGAAGACCAGGAGAAGGCCAATTTTACTTGTCCCTGGGGGACCTATGCTTATTCGATGCTTCCATTTGGCTTGTGCAATGCACCTGCAACTTTCTAGAGGGAAATCATTAGCATATTCTCATACATTTCTCATGACTGCATGGAGATTTACATGGATGAATTCACCACTTATGGTGTTGATTTTAATCAAGCATTGGAGAATCGCAAGAGAGTCCTACAAAGATGTGAAGACCAAAACTTGTCCTTAAATAGTGAAAAGTGCTTCATGATGATGCAAGAGGGTGTAGTTCTTGGCCACTACATCTCCTACAAGGGAATCCAAGTTGATCCTGCAAAGATTGAGGTAATCACAAATCTGCCTACACCTGCAAAACAAAAGGATGTTAGAAGTTTCTTGGGTCATGCAGGATATTATAGGCGATTCATCAAGGATTTCAGCAAGGTAGCAGCACCATTGTATACCCTTCTCAATAAAGATGTTGAATTTCAATGGACTAGAGCTTGTGACAAAGCCTTTTCTGACTTGAAGGCATCTTTAACTCACGCTCTTGTACTCAAGGGACCCAATTGGGAACTCCCTTTCCACATCCACACCGATGCATTAGATTATGCCATAGGATCGGTCCTAGGATAGAAAGAGGGAGCTGTTGAACATGCTATTTACTTTGTCAGCAAAAATTTGTAAGGAGCTAAATTCAATTATACAGTGACAGAGAAAGAGATGTTGGTAGTAATCTATGCACTAAAAAAATTTCAGACATTACATAACAGGCTACCAAATATTTGTGCACACTGATCATGTAGCCATTAGGTACCTTATGAATAAACCTTTGATCATAGGTAGATTGGAAAGATGGTTATTGCTTATGCAGGAGTTTGATATAACCATTGTGGATAAGCCAGTGAAAGCTAATGTTGTTGCAGATTTTCTTTCAAGGCTAACTACATCAGAAGACAATCAACCCATAGATGACTCTTTCCCTGATGAACATCTATTCTCTCTCAGTGTACGAACACCCTGGTATGCTGATATAGCCAATTACTTGGTCACAGGTAGAATTCCCTCTCACTTCTCCCTAAAAGAGAAAAGGACACTTATTGAAAAATATTTTCCTTTCTTTTGGATTGCTAGATGTTTATTTTATACTGGACTAGACCATGTCATGAGAAGATTTGTAAGAGAAGATGAGACATATGAAATTTTGCATGTATGTCACAACAAACCATGTGGAGGACACTTTGCTGCCAACAGAACAACAATGAAGGTTTTGAACACGGGGTATTACTGGCTAACACGCCACAAGGATACAAGAAGGTATACCAGAAAATGTGATAGGTGTCAAAGAATGGGCAGACCAACTAGATCTGATGAGATGCCACTATTCCCTTAGGTAGTAATCACTCCCTTTGACAAGTGGGGATTGGATTTTGTAGGACCAATTGACCCTCCATCAAATGGTAAGTCTTACATATTAGTATGCACTGATTATGTAACAAAATGGGTAGAGGTTAAGACCATGAAGCATACAAGAGATAACAAAGTTGCAGAGTTTCTTTATGAAGAGAGTTTCACAAGACACAAAATCCCCAGAGAGATAGTAACTGATCAAGGAGCTCAATTCACATCAACTCTTGTTGCAACACTAGTTAATGAGTACAATATAAGGCACAGGAATTTTACCCCTTATCATCCCCAGGCTAATGGCCAAGTTGGAGTGACAAATAGAGAAATTGAAGCCATTCTGACCAAAACAGTAGCCATCCATAGGAAGGATTGGGAAAACAGATTACCAGAAGTTGTTTGGGCCTATAGGACAACATGGAAAACAAGTACAAGCTTCACTCCATTTGAGTTTTTATATGGAAAGCAAACTACAATGCTCGTTGAATTTGAATATAAGACTCTATGAACTGCAATGGATTTGGGGATGGATATTTCTGAAGCACAGAAAGAAATAATCATGCAACTAAACGCTTTGGATGAACTAAGAAGAGCAGCCCTGCAGCATACAAAAGTAGTGTAGAATCAGAGAATCAAATGGCATGACAAATTTATCAAGGACAAGAAATTTAAACCAAGAGATTGGGCCTTGCTCTATGATTCCAGATACCAGGACAATGTAGAAAAATTACATACAAGGTGGCTAGGACCATATGAAGTTGTTGAGGTCTTTCCTAATGGAGTTGTCCAGCTCACCACCATTGACCCTGCCAGGTTCAAATTACTTGTCAACGGTCATCGCCTCAGACTATACCACAAACCAACCTCTAAAGAAGAGTTCCTGTAGTAATTCACTCAGCATTCAACACCCAATCTTCCTACAGCCGAAGGTAGTGGACCTGGTATCCCTCCTTCTGCCTAACTGAGGTATGTACTTTTCATAATAAAGACTTTCACTTACGTGGAAGTCCATTTCTTCGTCATCCACCCATCCATCACCACCTTTCTCTCTCTTCCATCACTTCATTCCACCTCACCTCATTCCACTTCATTTTCATTTATTGCTCAATTCATTCTCCAACAAGGCGAGCGTTACTTTATCCACAATTTTTTCAACAAATCTTCCACACATTCAAGTATGTGTGCATTAATTGCTATCTTTAATTGTCTTTTAGGAGTATTCATTTAATCATTGTACGTCAATATAGATGTTCACATAGATGACATCATTACCTGTCAATCACCACTCCCATCTCACATGTGCGGACACATGTCCAAATTTAGGTTGGGGGAGGGGAACGAAAAAGATGCAAATATTTTGTGGATTTATTTCCCATGTGTCAATTCATACTAGGCTATGTCAAAAATTTGAAATGACCTAATTTGAAATCCGAGTGAGAGGACAGCTTGCATGTGTGAAGTGATAGTAACTGTAGCCGCCATTTCTTCCTATCATGACTCTCAGTCATCACCCCTTTTCTTTCCATTATTGACCCTGTCGAAATATTGAGTTGAAGAGCTATAGTTGCAAAACAACAGGAAAGAAAGTCAGTTGGCAGTTGTGCTAGAAATTTAGCAGGGTGGTACTGGAAAGAAGGGGAATTGCAGGAAAAAGTTGCACGGGGAATTGTAGGAAAAGAAGTTGCAAAGAATTTGTTTGATTTCAGACAATGGGAGGTGGGTTAATTCGAAATGAACCCATGGTGCATGGCATTTTACTGCAGGATGTACAATGCCTGGCCGAATTTCAAAACTGTGGATGGATAGATTACTTTCTAAAGTTGGATGGTTTTGATGAAAGCATTGCCCTTGAATTTTCTTAGACGTTTTCAGAAGGAAAAACCATAGTAAAAGGGTTGGAAGTTGTGGCAACAGAGGAAAGAATTGCAGATGTTATAGGGTTACATGTTGATGGTGAAAATTACCCTGGTTCCAGAGACGCCAGG
This sequence comes from Sequoia sempervirens, assembly GCA_007258455.2. Lineage (NCBI taxonomy): Eukaryota > Viridiplantae > Streptophyta > Pinopsida > Cupressales > Cupressaceae > Sequoia > Sequoia sempervirens. Next base: position 283,461 of record VDFB02000613.1, on the reverse strand, counting down.
TCAGCTAGGGCTGAATTTACAAAGCCAAATGATCCCCCATTGAGCATAGACAAATAGAGCACAAAGAGAATGTCTCTTCCCAAGCCGTGGAAGCAAACAGTCGTGTATGTCATCAAATACATCACCTGTAAGGGTCGCCAGTCAAACTTGCAAAGCTTTTGAATCATATGAGGCACGACAGAAGGATGAATGTGCCTAACATGTTGTACAATCTTCTCTTAATCATGGCGGCCAAAACTCAAAAAGGTAGGGATAATTCTATTTCCCACCATTGCCTAATTAAATTGCTAGTTGAAAAATCTTTGTGTGATGTATCTGGAATGACTTGGGAAGAGTTTATCCAAGTTGATCATTTGCCACCTAGGGCTATACCTCAATCTCGTAGGTCTAGCAGGAGGGTAAGCACGGTTGAAGCCATTCCTAGTGCTTCAAACTTTGGTGTTGGCTCTAGTGTGAATCTTCCTGCAGCAGAAGAAGCTATAGAAATCAGTTCTTCTGAAACAAAGCATGCAAAAAAAGAAAGCCCTTCCTCAGGTTTTGACGATGAAATCCCACTTGAAACCCTCATGAAAACTAGGGCACAACAAAGAGAAGTAGAAATGAGAAAAGGGAAGGTTAAAATACAAATTGTAAAAATATGGGTGCCAAGTTCTAAGAAGAAGGCTAATACTGTTCATCCTGCAGCCAAAGGAAAATGTGAGAGATCTCCAAGGAAATCAAGACCAATTGGGCCTGTGTTTGGTATGCCTCCACATGAAAGCCCTAAACCTAGTGAGACCTCACATGAGAAACCTGAAGCTCCAATGGAGCAGGAGAATGTTGAAAGAGAGGAAGACATATTTAAGAGAGCAGAAAATATAACACTGGCCAATCTTGCTAACATTGTAGAAGAATTGGAGGAAAATTAGGACTCCTTGTAGCATGAGCTAGAAGTCCTACAGCAACAACCAGAACCAGAGCAGGAGTTCCTGCAGCCATTGCAAGAGCAAGAACAATAGTCCCTATAGCAAAAGGAAGAAGAAACAATACCTTTGCAGCCTGAGATAACTAGATAGCCTAAGTCCATGCAGATAGTACCATATGAGGAGCCACCACTAAAAATATTGGTAGGAATCCATAAGCCTCCTGATTTTATAATGCATGCAATTCTTTTGAATTTATGGCAAGAAATATAAAGAAGAGAGGAAGAATGGAAAAACGAAAAACAAAAATTAAAGGAAGAAATTCAAAAGAGGGATGAAGAAATTGCCACCCTAAAGCAAAGGGTAGATGATATGACAGCCTTGGCGCCAAAGATTTTGGAATGTAGAGATCCTCCAAGAGTCTATGCTCTGCTCCTGAAGGAAAGGTATCTCTCTTTTAATATGTCAAGAATTGCCTCAGGTTTGAATCCTTCTATTGAAACCCCCATGGAATTCTTCAATGCTTATAGGATTGCCTCACCTGAAATGAAAATTCTACTATGTGAATTTTATTTACATAATTATGTTGTCACAAAAGACCATGATTGGAATCCGTTGTTGTATGTTGGATATATTCAATTGAGAGCATTCATGTCTTGGGTACAAAATGAGATTATTTGGGGACAACAACATAGTGCTTATAAACAATTGGAATCTAATATTCCCCTGCATATTAGAGTTGAATCAAGCAACCCAAGGGACATTTACAAAGAATGGCATAGAATGCTACTCAGACCAAGTTATTCCAATAGAATTATGGCTTGGATTGAGGCAGTATACAATGAGTATGAGGTAAAGACAACAACAAAGGAAGAGGCCATGAGGAGATATTTATGCCAGAGATGGAATAGTTTGACTAATGAACTGAAACAGGCTGAGCCTCATTCCATCCACAATTATGTTGCAGCCCTAAAAAGAATAGAGAGGTATATTGAGATTGGGAGAGCACAGGGACGAGATTGGCTTCCCCTAAATTTCTAGCCACCCATGCTCATGTGGCCTGTGCCAAATTTTAGATTTTACCAGCTTGATATTGTTGTAGAGAGGAAAAGATGGAACAAGTTTGGCAAATTGGGAGGATTCTATTAGGACCCAGAATCACGCACTACAACCACTGATGTTGGACAACTCTCTATTGCAAATTTTAGAGCTTTGACCAAGTAGAACAACCCTTCCCCTGCTGGAGGACTAGCAAAACATTAGGTTGGGGGGAGTGATGAGCCTAGTTTTTGGTCTAATTTTGGGTAAAATCTATAGTCTATTTGCTAATAGATTTCATGGACTTTGATGCTTAAGTGTTGGTATTGGCATAATGTTTCCCTCAAACCATTGACATTTGACAATATCCTATCTTTGCAAGTTTTAATGACATTTGGCATAATATGTGGGTTATCTATATTAATTTTGCATGTGATTAATAGATGTTTCTTGGAGTGGTTATAGATGTGCAGTTATTATGCGTACTAACTCTGTCATGCAGATTTAATGAGCTAAGTTGAGGAAGACGCTGCCAACTGGACATGCACCATAACGACTAGCTGAGGAATCGCTCCAAGTCAAAGGAAACCGATAGCAAAGATTATTCATGCAATTGTGCGTAACTTCCTTGTAGTGGACCTTAAATATCGAGCATACATGGGTGTTACTATTATGTTGAATCTGCGCTTGACTTGCATGTATGGCCAGATTCCTTGCATGCATAACTACCATCGCTCCACTTTCCCATGTTTTCCCTAAATGGCGTCCTCCCAGTCATGGAGTTGACTGCCCTGTTTAGCTGTAATTTGATGCTCCTTCCTCAGGAGTTGCACAATTTGATATTGTACTCACATTCTCTAGTTCCAACAATACAAATACATTACTCTTTGTATGCATGATTTACAGTGAATGAAATAAAGTTTTGATTTCAAGCATCTGAGTTTTTGTTAGTTTAGAGGATACTTATCCAAGGGGGGCCACTTGGTAAGTAATTTGTCTTCTTAGTTTAGCATTAGCTTAGTATTGCTTATTGTTCATTGTTTAGTTAGACATATGGCATTGACTGTTCCTACAGCTACTAGAATTTCATTCTTTGATTGTCCCTACAACCAAAGCAGACAGAGTAGTTTCCTGTTTGTTATTCAAATTTCCATTCTTGTTCTACATTTCAGCTTAGCATAGTTGTCAGTTGATGTTCATTATTTGTTTCATTTCTTTCCAGCAATTTAATTTCAGTATTTTGTTTCTTAGTTGTAGAATGCAATGGCTACTTGAGCCCCTAGTGCACATACTATGCTAACCCATTTCAAGTTCACGTCCCTGGGTTGACAAGTTAAATGCACCTTTGTGATGATTGAATAGCTATTCAGGTTAGATGTCCAATCTTTGAATCACAACTGTAAAGGCTTAGTTATTAAATTATTATAGGAGGCCAACAAGAACCATCTAATTGAGAGAGTTCAAAAGAAGTTGGCAGGTTGGAAGGGTAAACTTCTTAGCTTATTTAGGAAGATTTAGTTGTTAAAAGCCTCCGTACAAAATATCCTGATTTACTATTTGTCTCTCTTCAAAATCTCTACCTTCATAGGGGAGAAAATAGAACATATTCAGAGAAGATTCATGTGGTTAGGAACTGAAGAGAAAAACAGATTGTCTCTAGTTAGTTTGGAGAAAGTGTGCACTCCAAAAAGTATTGGAGGGTTGGGGATAAGGAAAATCAAATTGCTTAACAAATCCCTAACTGCTAAGGTGGGATGGAACCTATTGGAGGGGTCTAAGGATTGGGTGAATATTTTCCAAGCTAAATATTTGAAGAACAAAAATAATGGTTGCTTCCTCTCTGCTACTGATTTTCCCAGTGGTTTGTTCTCTAGAACCATCTTATTAAAACTAAAAATGTGTTGAAATTGGGGGTTAGCAAGATGATTGGTAATGGAAAAAACACTGATTTCTGGAAAGACTCTTGGATTGAGGCTTCCCCTCTCTCCTTTATTGATGGCTTCAATCCCATTAAACAAAGCTTGACTATGATATGTGGTAAAAAGGTGCCAGACTATGTCAATTGGGAGGTGGAAGAACCTAAATGGAAGGAGTTCAACTTGCTATTAAGGAGTGCTAACTTGAAAGGTCAGAGACAAATCAACTGGGATTTGATTCTGCTAAGGTTACACAACCTCATAGGGGAGGTGAATTGGTTTTCAATTGAAAGGGAAGATGAATGGGTGTGGAAGGGGATCTCTTCAGGCTATTTCTCTATTAAACATGCTTATAATGAATTGGTGAAACCCCTTATTAACAGTAGAGACCCTCATTGGGATAAAGTGTGGATTAAAAACCTTGTGCCAAAAATCAACTATTTTTGGTGGGTTGCTTCACATGGAAGAATTCTAACTATTGATAATCTGGTAAGGAGAGAATTTCAGCTTATTAATCGATGCATCCTTTGCAAGCAGGACAAAGAGACTATTATGCATCTTTTCTTTCATTTTCAGTTCTCTAGAGAAGTGTGGCCATTCTTCCTTTGTTGTTCACTAACTAGATGTTCCACCCAACTATGAAGTATTTTGTTGAAAGTTGGTCCAATTGTCCTTTCTCTAATAAGTTCATTGTGGATCTTTGGAACCAAATTCCCCACTTCCTAACTTGGAGAATATGGAAGGAAAGAAATAATAGGATCTTCAGAGAAGCAGAGAGAAGTAGCTATAAGGTTTGCATGATCATAAAAGCTTAGGTTCAGGAAAACATGGATCTGGGAGGATACAGCTTCTCAAAAGTCTGGCCAAACTATAAAGAGATGAGAATTAAGCAGTTCTGGGGTCTAAAGAAGGACCTAAGAAATATTAATTGGACCATGATTCTAGCTAGGAAGGCTACTGTGTGGGTTCCCCCTGAAAGAGAGTGGATTAAGTGTAATTTTAACGAGTGTTGTAAAGGTAATCTGGGTATGGTTGGGGCAGGAGGTCTACTGAGAAACCACTTAGGTGACTGCATTTTGAGTTATGGTGTTAACTTGGGATTCTACTCTAATAATAAAATAGAGGCTATGGCTATGTGGGGGGGTATAAAGACTTTAAGAGATTATGGTTTTAAAAAGGTTATTCTGGAAGGAGATTCAAAATTAATTGTGGACATATCGAATGGAATTGTTGCGACCCCTCGGGAATTAAAAGACATCATTGATAAATGTAAGTCCCTTATGAGTTTCTTTACTCATAGTCGTTTGCAACATGTGTTTAGAGAAGGGAATATTTCCGCTGACTGTGCTGCCAATGAAGTGTTGAAGTGTAATGGGTGGACGTACTGGGATAATAATCATTTGTGGTTGTCATTAAAGGAAAAAGTTATAAAAGAAAAATTTAAATATGTGTACAACTTACAAAGATGATGGGTGGGAGTGGCATAGGAAGTATAGGTGATTTTGTGAAATAAAGAGCTTGCAGAACAATGATGATAAAATTGGCATGACTTCGAGTAAGAAGATATCTTCAGGAGAAAAAGGTAATAATTATTTCATTCCCAATATTGTTATGGATCACATGGCTTTAATCAATGTGAAGAATGGTGTCAAATCCAAGTGTGATGAAGTGTCCTATGTCAATTTCATCTGCCATTGTGAAGATTTGTTTGGAATGGCCAATAAAGAGTCATTTATTATTTGTAAAAATAATAATGAAGTCTTAGCCCAGGGAATGTGTTATTGGCTATCTCTAAAAGAAAGTCCTCAAACTTCATCTCATTAAGTGATTATTTCCAAATTGTTTGTAATAGTGTTTTCTGCAAGTTTGGAAGGAAGCCTTGGTGGAGTGGGGTTATGAAGAAGAGCCTGCAAAATCCTAAAATCTTGCAGAGCACAAAAATGGGTGGACCACAGAAGCGCACAAAACCTCTGAATTTCTAGGTGCTTAGACAAAATGTGGACCTGTGGAGGCTTTTTAGCAGAGGAAGTATGGTCCCCTTCTTCGAGGCCATGAAAGGATACAATGAAAGCCTAACTGCAAAATTTACCAATTCATGGAGAAAGGGGAATGTGGCAATTGGTGCAGTTATATTTAAGGTGACGGTGCAGTTTATTGTGGTGGCTACTGGCTTGCAAAACCAAGGAATCAAGGTGGCTAAAAAGAGTGGTGTCTATTACCAGTTATTTGTTGACAAGTTCCTTCATGATGATGAAAATCTTACCAAATTTCAAAATGGGTACACGCGGCTAGAACTCTCGACTCCTTATGCCCTGGTGAGTATGTTTGTGATGCGGTATTTTACACTTGAAGGAAGATATATGACAGCTCATGCATACCACTTTCCATTGTTGAATCATATTTTTCATAATGAGAGAATTAATTTTCCCTTTTATTTGCTATCTTCCCTCCAACTTAATATTAAAAAAGGAGTGAACCCTCCCCTACATGAAGGATTAATGCTTTCTATTTATAAGCATGCCTTAGCTTTAAACATTCATGGAAATCATTTAGTTGCTAGACAGGAAAATGAGAATCATAATGCAAGAGAAAATGTAGAACCTTTAGCGGAGGCTAACCCTGTTGAAGAGCCTAACCCCAGTCCCCCTCCCATTGTTGTAGATAGAAATGAGATTATCCCTGCTAAAAGCTCTTCCTCTACTACTAAAATATCCAATCCTTCTACCCTTGTGGGTATGAAGAATTCTGCTAAAAGTTCCATTGAGCTTGGGTTGGTTAAAGTGACCCCTGAGAAGCGCAAGCATTCCCCACTTCTCTTGGAACTACCTAAGTCAAAGAAGATGAAAAAAGAGCTGAAAATCCAAAGTAAGGTCATTACCATAAGTGAAGAAAAGGAGAGCATTCAAACTGTGGACTTGGAGGATAGGAAGTTGTGTCAGGGTAGTGGAGGTTGTAGATCTGCTTGCTTGACCAAGGCTACCTCCTAGGACAAGAAGGGGAAACAGAAAGCCACTTTTCATGAGGAGGAGGAATTGGAGATGGAAGAATTTGAAGCCCAAGTTGATGAAGAAAGTGATGGGATGGAATTTGAATAGACCTCCTATGACATGGGTGAAGAGGAAACTGAGGAGGAGAAAGAAGATAACGAGGAGGAAGATATCAAAATTGAAGAAGAGTAAAAGAATGAAACCTTGAATTCCCCTTAAACCAGGAATATTCCCAATGAAACTAATATTGTTGATGATTCTAGCATTGACTATCTAAAAAGCAGGCTAACCTACATGTAGGTTCAAATGGATGACATGTAAAAAACTATTGTCATGTTGATGAAGGTGACGAATGGCCTAATGTGTAGAGCTATGGTAGGTGCAGTGTTTGGTCAAACCAAGATCACTTGGAAGCTAAAGAAGATGGGAAAGATGGATGACTTGAAGGACCTGGATGAGACTGAGGGACCTTATTGGAGAGAGTATAACTCCCTAGTAGGAGATTACTGGGACTTGATTGGAAAAGCCAGGTAATGGCTTTTTTCTTACTTATGTTTATGGCTGCCTTGATTTTTTTGTCATTCTATTTCAATATTCTAGACTGCTATTTTCAAATAGCTCTGTTATGGTTACGAACTTGCTCGTATATGGTGGACCTTATAAATGGTCTTCATAGTTTTAAATGCTTTAGTAGTAATTTTCTATTTTTGATTGTGCATGTGGTTCTATGGTTATTGTTTTGTTAATTGGCCTACATGCCACCCTGGACATGTTGTTTCTTGATGTTGGCTAGTGGTTTTGTTTTATCCACCTTGTTTCCTTCTTTTGAATTTTGGCTATAACCATGGGATCAAGGACCTTCCCTTGCTAATCTAATAAAAAAAAGAGAGAACTAGTGTTATACATCAACTCTGACATGATAGAGAGACCCTTGGCATCCCTAAATTTTAAAAGCATGAAGACATCAATACTCAACAATCCCTAACCCATTATAAGAAAAATAGTGTTGCATGCATTAACTTCATTAACAATCAACTATTGCTAAACCCAATGAAGTTAGCATTGAAAATAGAAAAATTTCAGCACAGGAGTCAATTCAAATAGGATTCCAAAGATAAAATTATAATCTTTGATAGGGTATTTGGATACCCTCATGCCAGGGACTTTCATCCATGATGTGTTATTACATCTTGACCATTTCCTTTGATAAGTTGGGCCACTATTATTCGTGACAATTTGCATGATCAATTAGTGGATGTATTGAAAAGCACAAAGTTTTAAATGACCTCCTACCTAGTGTACTTGTTTTCTTACTAGGCTATCTTCCCAAGCTTGAGAAGGGTGGGCTCCCTTTAGAAAGAAAAGGAACATATATATCACTATTATCCCCAATTTAAATTGGAGGAAAGTAAAAAGAACTATTGTGTGGTGAATGATGCATTGTATGCCATCATTAGAGAAATTGAGAATTACTTTGCAAAAAGGATTTATATGGAAGTTGTTGAGTTGAAAAATTGGGGTAACTGGTAAATTTAGTATAAGACCTTCACATATATTAGGATAGAAGGTTTTCACAAATCTCCCTACAAGTTACCCAGATATCCTAGTGATAGGATCATTTTACTAGAGCTTTGTAGGCAAGTAGCAAAAGTGCACAAAATGATAGTTGAAAAACACAAATCTAGATACTCCTCTATTAAGGTTGAATTGTATTCTTGTGCTAATATGTAAATAGCTAAGATAGTTGAAATTGAAATGGCTCCTTTGACAATGAATTTCTATGATGAACTAAGAAACAAGTTTGATCCAATTGGTGAAATCAAAAAGGTCATTGGGTCCTTTTACAAACATGAGATTGCTTTGGAAGTTCATTGAGCCAACTACATAGATGAATATGAGGTCAAGTTGATGGACCATTGCAGGTTAACTGTCAGCTCAATGAGAGCTTGCATATTGCCAAAGTACCCCAAGAGATAGAAGAAGACAAGAGGATATTGAATCTTGTATACAATACTCAAGGAATCTTCGATCTACCAATATAAAATGTAGATTGTTTAATAGATGAAGATTCAAATATTGAGAACAGGGCAGCAAATGTGGTAGCACGTTCTAAACAATGGTTGGCTCAACCATTTCCTATGTTGGAACTACCTTTCCCAAGGGCTCAAGAACAACAACCAAAAGAGGTTGGAGGATCCTCTGGTGCTGCAACTACAAAGACTAAGGAAAATACAACAACTAAGGCATTTGGCACCAGAAAAAAGAGACAAGAAAATCTATTAGAAACTAGTGAAGAAGAAGAAGAGGTCCCTCTTTAGAGGAGGAAGAGAGTTTGCACTTGAGTGATCTCATTGCCTAACCTTCTTCTCAACCACCATCTTCATCTATATCCCCTCTCCATGAGTTTCATACCCCAACCTTCTCTTCATCTTCATCTCATGAGTCTCCTCTCCCATCTCCATCACCACCTCCAACATTTCACCCTACCACTCCTAACATGGACTCACCTCATCCACTTCATATTCCAACTCCTCCATATCCACCACATGATGATTATATCCCTTCACCTCCACATCCTAAGAAAGGGGAACCACAAAATGAAGATGAAGAGCAGGTTGAGATTATACAAGGAGAAGATATTGAAAACATAGAGGCAAAACTTGAAGGGATGCAAAAAAAAACATCCATGAGGACTCTCAAGCCGCGACTGGAATAGAGATTATTCCTTATCCTCATTCATCTCCTCCCCAACAATAACATGAATGGGAAGTTTAGTCTAAAGAAGTAAGAATAACTTCCACTTTCCCTTCCCATCAACAACAAGAGGAAAATTCTAACATCTCAATATTGCTCAACCATACTATCCAGAAAAGATAGAGAACATATGTTCAACTAGAGGAAGAAGATTTCTCTATTCTTGCAAAGGATTTTCGAACACCAGCTAGAAGAAGAAAGAGAGCAAGAAGGTTGTTAACTACAACAATGGATGAAAAAAGAAAAAAATATAGCACAAATTTGTATTCCTTTAGTTGATAGGCTAGAATTTGACATGACACCTAATGATTATCAAATACAACAAGTGAATTTGGGCACTCATACCTGATAAGAAGAAAATCAATCTCTACAGCTAGATATCTCCACCATTTTGCAATGCATGAGGAAGGATGAAACCACAAAAGAAGAGCTAAAGGCTCAATTGGCACAATGAATGAATTATTTTAACCATTTGATAGGGATAATTGATTCTACAGTGTTAGTACCTTCTCTACAAGAAGCATTAAATAGGGATGCCCAGTTAGCAAACCTAGAAGGCCTTCTCCTAACAACCAAAGAATGGAGAGAAATTTTGCAAGCACTTGGGGCCTAGGTCATAAAGAAAGAAGTAAAATTTTATCACTCAATTAGTGATGAAGCTAGCCTGGCTCAACAAATGGATTCAAAAATTGATGAAGACTTCATTGTTTGAGAAGATTATATCCCAATTTTGCAGAGAATAAAGGCTATACCTTTAGAGGAACTTTTCAAAGCGACCATCATTGAAGAAGGAGACCAAGATAAACCTGAGGAATTGCTCAAATTTGGACAACTCGAGGTAAAAGTACTTAATAAATGTAAAAATAAGTTTAGTCAAAATATAAATTTGGTTGACCAAGCAATGACTAAGGTGGAAAAGTTCATAGAGGATCTCTCTTGTACATTATGGGAAACATCATCTATGGTAGCTTCACCCACCAAGATGATCAGAGAGTTTACAAAGTCACTACATGGGTAAATATCCAAAACTTCTATTGATTAGATGATGAGAACGAAAGCCGAAGTCCAAAAATTCCAGGATGACTTAGCTAGTTTTGATGAATTGTAGGAGAAATTGGAAAAGTCCACCTTCCTTAGAGGATCAAATTGAAATATCACAAGGGGTTGAACATAAATGACTTAAACAAAGTCATTAATGATTTCTCAAGCACCTTTTTAGAAATTTAGTACCTTAGGTGTATGAGTCTATTTATTGGTTTAAATGATTGTAATAAATCATTGCTTGAGTTGATATATGTTGATATGGCATGGGTTTTTTCCACTTGGTTGTTGACTTTCAATTAGTTTAGTTTAGTTTTAGTTAGTTCCAATTAAGTTTTCAATCAAGGTAGGTTGCCCCAATTCTAGCTTCTATTAAACTTGGTCAGATCCATAAATTTTGGAATGCTCACTTCCTATTTATGTTTGTTTTGAAGCATTTTTAAGGGATCATAAAAAAAATTAATACAAAAGCAAATGCAATTTTTAGCATGATTATTCTACTAGATGTTGTGGATTTCATTATATATTTTTTAATTAAAGGAAAATGCCTCCTATAAGAAAATGGAATCTTGATCCTTGGTAATGGTATGTTCATTCTTGTTTTGTGTAAGTTGAATAAACTAGTGGAATCATTGATTTTTTATTGCATTTCATAGAGTTTTGTCTCAAATCAATGCATGTATATGGTGGTTTGATATGATACAACTTGAAAATTCTAGATGTGTATTTTCCTTTGATGATTGCATCAACATTATGTATGTGTGAATGCTAATCATAATAATATTGGTTTATTGGTTTTTCTTAATCTTTCAGATTTGACAAATTGAATGAAATTTATCATTGTCCATTTGTTTTGAATTATTTTTTAATCTCTTACCCTAATATTTTGTCTTTTATTTAAAATCAATTGTTTAGATAATATTCAAAACTATAAGAGCAAGTAAATGTATTAGATCTGCTAAAATCATTATATTTTTTTCTAAAATGTCATAGATTTGAATTTGAATGAGCTTTGAATCATATGTCAAGAATAGATCTATGTGTTTTGAAGGATTTTGTATGTATTTAAAAAGATACATCATAGAAGTCTAGGTTACCAACAAAAGACCCCTTGTTAAACTAATCGCATGGACAACTAAATTGTCCATCATAGTCAAGACCTGACTACAAAGGAACCTTGAAGTAGAAATCCCAACTTTACAAGAGGAGTAATGATCTATCGTTACTCAAAGTTGGTTGTGCTAAAACCACCATCAACAAGATATAAAAAGGTAGTACTTTTATTTAAGGATAAATTATTTGATCCATTTGCAATATTGTTAAATGAGGGTTTAAATAATTTCAAAAAGGAATTATTATTCAAATTAAAGAATCAATAAAACCACCAAGGTGGGTACAATCCTAACAAACAAAATCAAAGGATAGGAGAACCTTTTCAATGTCCAAAATTGAACATACCAAGAATAGGCATCCATAGGTTTGATGGTACAAATATAATCTCATGGATAAGTCTAATGGAATAATACTTTGAATTGCATAATATACTACATGGTGCAATGGTTAACATAACCTCACTACATTTAGAATCAAGAGCTTATCAACAATAGCAATGGACAATGAGTGATAAGCTAGGACAAATGCTCACTTGGAAAGGCTAGGACAAATCCTCACTTGGAAAGAATTTAGTAATGAATTAGCAACCCTCAATGAGAAACCATGCAATGGAGGCTATTTTATCCAACTAATAAATTTAAAATAATTAAGGTTTTCAATTTAATAAAATGCTATGCATATGAGATTGACAATTCGTGCTCATGAAGGTGACACCTTATTGAAGACTACATCTATACATTAATGGACTTAATGACCAAATTAAGCATGACATTATATTTCATGTCCAAGAAATATGAGAACAAGTCTCCTCTAAAAACAAAAAGCTATCCTTTTAATAAACATCATCTCTAATCCTCAACCCTAATAATAAAATCTTAAAGTAAGATATATTATTTTAAAGATTCAATTAAAATAATGTATTTCTTTCATGCACATTCCTTTATAAAGCTCTTATATTAAAATATTATTTTCAATTTATTTTAAATATAAATTATCATTAAACTAATTTTTTAAAAATGTTTTATTTAAATAAAATATAGACCTTAGTTATATTTAAATATTCTATCTTCCAAGTTTTTATAAATGAAATTTCTATAATTATGGATTAAACAAAACAATTGAATTCTAATTTTACTTTTTTTTTTAAGTAACTTAACTCCAAGTAAAGATTATTATAATTTCTATCTTATATAATTGCAAATTTGCACAATGCATAATTAGAATAGATAACTTGCATAAAATCCTTATCCATAAATTACTAATTAATTGCAAATAAAAGCTATTTAAATTTCAAATACCTATTCTATTTTTCAGTTCAAATTGATTAATTCTGAAAAATTAAATAGACAAGCATTAATTATTTTCTAATTAATTAGAAAATCTAATTGATTTTAATTATTTTAGTTAACTAATTCAAACAAACATATACTGTTTACAAAATTGCTGCGAAACAAAATTCAGGGAATATTAGGGAAGATAAACTAATGGTTTTATGAATAACATAGAGAATACAGTCATGAATTGACTTGCCCACTAAATTTCAATTTAATGGTTATAGATTGACATGGAATAGACTCGGTGACGAGAAAACCTAATTTAATGGCTTATTGTGTCAGAAAGTCGTTAAGATATGACAGGAAATGAAAAGTCCTTAATCAGAAAAGTCCTTAAAATCCACCTGGTAATGGAATACAACAAATGGAAACGAGCCCCTGATTCATCCATAGAAAGGCGTGGAAGGGATGGAACATGTTCAAATTTCCCTGGCCTGACCCCTCTCCCCTCCCAAGAAAAGAGTTGGGGAAATCTTAAAACTGTTTAGGAGATCTTCAAGATAATTTGCTTTCATGCCAGTGAAAAGAAATTAGATTGGTGTTATTTGCTAATTAAAATAGATTAACAGGGTTTACCAGATCGTGACAGGGTTCAATTCTTAGATGAGTTCCTCAAAAGTTGAACGGATAAAGAAACTGTCTTGCCCCTAAAAATATTAGAACATATAGAATTGTAATAGATAAATGTTCAGGAGTAAATTTGCTGACCAGAAGATTAGTGACTTTACAGAATTAAAAAAAAGTACTAAATGAAAAAGTATAAAGCTTGTTTGGATTAATCAGTTACATTGTCCAAAATCCTATTTCAATAAAATCTGTAACATCGATTTGTGGGTGTGATCCCCAACCACGGGCTTTTCCGACATTGCACACTATAAAATATATGTTTAATTGACATGATGAGCAGACTTTTGAAATAAAAAAGTTGAATGCCTAATCCAATCTTCAGGCTTTCTCCTGTGAATTTCTCTTTTGCGAACTTGAATTGTAAGACAAACAATAAAAAAAACTAGTTGTTAAGACTACATCAGTCTTTACTCTCTTCATAGAACTAATTGGGAGAATATATACACAACTTGATCTTTGTTTTACTGGAAGTATCAAAAGCTTGGTGATTCTGAAAATAGAATTTAGTTTTAACCAAGCTATGTTCTTCCTTCCTAATGAAGGAAACACAAAATCAAAATCTAGTAGAGCAAAGTTTTGCTTTCAACTAAAGAATGCAAGGATGCCACCTTCTATGCCCACTGTAAAAAGGCTCTAAATCCATTGCTTCCAGTGAAACTTGGAGTTATCTACAGTTAAAACAGGAGATCTAGAATACATCGAAGGATGACTGGTAATGGATTCGGAAGTTGCAACCCAAAATGGCTTGCCTTGAAAAAGCATATAGGCATTCCCGATATCTATTTTACCAAATTCCAACTTAAGTCAATGACTCTCTGTGTACTCCTCTCTAAAAGGAAATTTCGACCTCCTTGCAGATTTACCTTTCTTGTTGGAGAATCTGGGCCAACAACCCTTCATCTGGGGCTCTAAATACCTGCATCGCACACAAGAAATCGTCAATCTTTTATTATAATATAAAAGAAGACCTCTATTTCAAAAATTGCACACTGTTTGACTACTAGGGTTGTAAATGCCTTTGTACCAAACATTAAAGGCAAATTTGAGAACTCTTGTTTTAAATTAGAAAAAAACGTTGCAATATGTTAATCATATGGTTTCAGTTACCTCTCATCATATGATCTATCGATGCAAGTTGCTCGGCATCTTCGTCCTTCTGGGGTATCTGCAATAGCCTCCTTAACACAATTGCTACAGTAGATCTTTTCACATGCCTGGATGCAGAATTGGACGAAATGTTAGTGTATTGATTAAAAGGTGAAATCAATTGCTTAATAGTTAACAATTTGAAAGCAAGGGGCACTGAGACACTACAAATGTGAAAGCAAATCCATTATGAAAGCCAGGATGTAATGTTGTCAATCCTCGTTAGGTGAGAATGTGGCAGCATAATTTTACAAACTTCAACCATCATGGCCAGAGATGACAAACAAGAGATGTTGATAAAACTACAGAGATGCTGCATAAACATGCATTTTGAATTTACATGTGTTATAGATTGATGTCTAAAAACTGATAAAAGCAGAAAATATATAGAAATGCTACTCTGCTTTGGCTTTACTATTAGACATATAAAATACGAAATACTAAATGATAGAATAAATATGCTGCAAACTACATAAATAATTTGTTCTAGGCTAGAGGATCTTCTTGGGAAACAAGAGGATGGCTATTATAGTAACTACAGAAAAATTACAGGCTTCACACTCAAAGCCTAAAAAAGTTTGATTCACAGTTAGAGTGGTTCTTCAGTGCAGAATTTCCCTTTCAACATATTGTCTCTTACCCGGAGAGGACATGAATGTAAATTTCTGATCTGTGTGTTTGATATAGGTACTGAATCTAGCCCTGCATCCATTATTACAGGTAATTTTCATCTAAATCATATTCTCTATCTTTCTTTGAGTATACCTGACATAATTTGCATCTGCTTGAAGATTATAGTGTCTTTAGGCAGAAGAAGACTTTAAAAGATAAATCCACTGTGCAAGAGTCATTTAAGTATTGACACTAGACTTTATGCCCTAGTTACAATTTTAAAAAGATCACATCTGCTCCTGTGAGTAATGATTCAGATATGTCTTTCCTGAAGATACGCCCTGACAATTAACTGCAATGCCATGATCCTTTCAGTCTTGACCAGGTGAGGTGTTCCCAGCATGAATACAAGGTCTTAATTGTCTGCATAACATGTACTCCTGGTTCAAAGAATAGCCAAGGGGAAAGAATGGATATAAGGAACAAGGTTCTGTGGCATCTTGTGCATGGCTGATTCAAACTAGCCTGATTGTATGGACACAAATTGATTATGTCTGTTAAGATGGCATGTAATAAATAGCCAATTACACAAAACCAGAGCTATGTTAAATGTATCAACCAAGAAAACTTTGACCTTGCTAAACTAGATAAAAAAAGTGCCTTTTCTCCAAACAGTTATAAAACTGATAGCTATTGAGGCATACTACTAAAGCCTCATTCCGTGCAGGAATGGTAATCTGTTTAGAATTCTCCAGGCTTAACGATACCTTGAAAACAAACATGGCTTTCCTTTTATCAGAATTCTGTAATCATTTGAAAGTTTGTGGTTTAATTTGTAATTCCATGCAAACAAGGTACAGAGTATTTCACAAGACCGGAGCTGTTGACTTGACTGTTCATCTCACTGAAGAAATATGTTCTCTCAAGTGATTTAGAGTTATGATCATATACTTTTGACAGAGTTGCATGCATTTTATCTCATATGGAAAAAAGGAAACCTCCATGGGTTTAATCCTACAAGATGAAAGTGCTAGATTAACTAGAAATTTTTACTTAGAGCTGAAGTAAAACAAGCTTTGCACAGATAATTCTAAGACCTATCCATCTCTTGGAGCAACAAAAAGTACTGGGTGCTAGGCAAAAGAGCTTTAAGTTAATCTTCAAAGATGGCTGGTCTTAAATATAGTCCAGACAAAGTGTTTTTTGAAAGATTCCTGAAATGCATTCAACCTTATATGAAAAAAATATTAACCTTCCACAGGCTCAATATCATGAGATAGAAACTCCAGAATAACGATTTTCTTTAACACGGAGCTGATGTAAAACTAGAATTGCAGAAATAGTTCTCTAAACTATCCAAATCTAGCAGTGATAAAAATCAAAGGGTACAGCAACAGGGAAAAACATCTCTAGATCATCTTCAAGGATGGTTCATCTTACTTGAAACGAAATTTTGATTACTCATAACCTTCAGAAAAAGCTGTACAGTTTACAGAAGACTAAGGCACTGTAAACAGAAAGCATATAAAAAAATCCAGTCTGAAAGTCATCCCGTTATTGACATCAGTCTTGCAGCCCCAACTACAGTTTGAATGAGAACCTCTGTTTCTTTGAGTACAGCCACTATCATTTGAATCTATCCTTCCTGAAGATAGCCCCTCACAATTAACTGCAACGGCAAATACTTTCACTAATAACATTTTTAGATAGATAACAAGCCAGATTTCATTACATACTTAACTGGCCAATATAGGCTTATGTCAATGTAAGGAAAACGATCTGCTAACCAAGTGAGGTGTACCCAGTCTGAAAAAGGGGCTTTAATCTCCTGGAAAACATGTAATACCAGTTAATAGATAACCTACGGGTAAGAATAGATAATAGGAATGAGGTTCTGTAGCATCTTGTACATGGCTGATTGAAACTTGTGTCATTGCAAGTAAATGGTGATTATACCTGTTAAGACGGTATGTAACTGCTACTCACACAAAACCAGAGGTCTGTATCAACCATGAAGACTTTTCCCATACTAAACTAGATTACAAAGTGCCTATTCTCCAAGGGCTGTCCCAGGGTGTCATCGAGAACTACTCCTAAATTGTAAATACCTAGAGCAATAGTTGGTCGTTGATAAACCCACTAGGTTAAATTATTCCTTTAGAACAACCGTGCTTTGCCCTGTATTATGATTTTGGAACCATTTGAACGTTTGCCTTTTCATTTACCATTCCATGCAAACAAGCTATGGAGGATCCATTTTCACAAGACCATAACTGACTTACTCAATTGCTTGCCTCAATGAATACATATGTTTTCTCAGACACTTTTGACAGAATTGTATGCATTCTATCTCAAACAAGAAAAAGTAAAACTTGGGCAGGTTCAATCCTATGAGAAGTAAAATTGGCCTTGCACTAGTAGTTACATGCCCTATCCACCTCTACAAGCAATAAAAAGTATAGGGTAGAGAATAAAAGATGTCTAGATCCTCTTCAAGGACATTTGATCTTGTTTGTAAATAAATGAGTTACATTTAACCTTCAATAAGAAGAAGCAAAATATATTACTCTAAAACAGAAAGTATCCTAATACCCTAGCTGATTCTTACAGTACTATTCACCAAATTGCACAATAATAATATTTGAAGAGAAGCATCACCTGGCAGTTTGTCATGAAGAAAACAGTGTATCCTGAACAGGCGGAGCATCGGCTTGAATTGTTTGGTTTAGCCTCAATGGGGCTGCCCATGAAAGGGGAATCAGACTGGCCAGAATAAGGCCCAGGAGAAACCTTAGAGAAACTATTACAATGTGAAAGCTCAGCGTTCTTAGGTGGCCTAATCCTAAACAGAGACAGCAAGAAGTTTATATGGTGCGATGGCTTGTGAATCTGCTTTGAGTGATTCTTACCAGACTGATCACTACTCCGCCTAGAAGAATTGGGAGACAATGGCCTGGAAGGAGGAGGAGTTGGGCGAACTGTTAGACTGGTAGGAACAAATATATTCAACAAAACATGCTTTTGATAGTTACTCTTATTCGCACCAGCCCTTGCTGCTTTCTTGATCTTGGATCCACCATTGATGGAGTTGGGCCCTTCAGGACTAGCCCTCTGTTTGTCCATGGCAGTCCTCTGGTCAACCAGATCCTTGAGAGACAGTTCATAGGCAGACTCAGGCATGCCTTCATACAATTTCATGAGCTCTTGCCTCCCCCTGGCAATTTCCTGGGCCCGAATTGTCATGGGGTGGGAGCTACTAGACATGGATGAGCCGGGCCTCCAAAGGGGAGGAGAGAAATCATTATCTTCGTCGTCCACCTCACGCTCTGCAACCATTCTTGCCCATGAGAAAGTCAAGCCTGGAGGGCTGGAAGCCCCATCACTGCTCCTTGCAGGAGACCTCGGAAACTTGATCTCCGCAGAATTCATGAAGGTGGGGCTGCCCAGCCCTTCAGATGACAATTCTGCTTTATCCTTATTCTCATCAACGCCCAGCATCCCTTTCTCTCTATGGTTTACACCCTGTTGAGTCTAATATCATATATCCACTGAATATACAGGTATGGTGCAAGCTAATAACAGATCTGTGAAGTTTTCAAAATTCTTGAAAATTTACCCAGTCTGAATAGGGCGGGTAGAAGTAGCAAGTCTTGGCGTGTTGGGAAAATGTTAGATCTAAGTGATGCGGGTACCATGGATGGTGTGGATCTCTTTCCTTGAGAGGTTCCTGTGCTCTCATTTCTACCTGGCCAAATGTCGACAAGCGATTGGTTATGTTGCCATCATTGATGATGACATTGGGGGTGGAAGGATCAGATGCGTCAGCGCTTCTGGAAGCACACGAGCGTTTATACGGACACACAAGTCTTTCTTTATACTATTAGTCTTTGTCCCAACAACTTAAAATCCCACCGTTCAAGCCTTAAATTTGATTATCATATCAGTGTATTTAAGTTTCAACCGTAATATACAATCAAAAATTTCGGGAGACCTTATTTTTTATTTTTATGATACAACGAGATAATTGTTGATTTTTTAATATTTTATTTTAATTGAAAACTAATTAATTATATGAAAGGCCATGTTTATTTTATATATTTATTTATTTTTTTTCTATTTTAATTATGATAATATATGAAAGGTTTTTATTTTAAATTTTTTATTTAGTTTGATATTGTTTCTAATTTTTGGTAAACTAATTTCACTTCTTTTGAATTGCTATGATCATTTCATGAGGCACAAATTAAGCTTCTTAGTTTCCTCTAACTAAAGGAATTCAAGGAATTCAAATGAATCTCGTTCTTTAGGAAAATAATCTAGACCTCCAATGACCTGTGCCATTTTCCTAAACTCAAATGGAAACAACTAAGACAACGCCAAGTTGAATTTTGGTCTATGTCAATTGGTACAAGAGTTGTCACTCAAATTGCTTCTACAATCCCACCAGCACTCATTCTCAAGATGTCTACCTTCTACATTTATAACTTCCTCAAAGACTAAAGGTGATTGAATGGTTGTAAAAGCTATGTTTTCTTATCAAGATTGTGTAGAAAACCTTACTTTCTCACCTCTAGAATGACTAAAGATTGAATGCTAAATGAAAGTGCTCCTTAGCCAACCCAAAATAGATTAGAATATGCTCCTCTCTCTTGAAGTCCAAAGTCAACTCTTAAGCCCAACTCATAGCATGGAAACTTCTCCACTCTTGAATCCTATTAGAAGCCATCTTCATTCTTTCATTCTTATCCCTTCATTTGTCTTTTTTTTTGTAAAAGGAAAAAAAACGTTTAAGTGTATTTTTTAGTATTACCCCTTCACCAAGCACACCTGGCTAACAATCATCTTCTTGATACCTACTTCTTTTGGTTGTAAGTTATCCCAAAAAGTGACCCTCCTTGGAGTCAATCCTTCTAAGAACGTTATATATAAAACCTATAAGCAAACCACATATATATTCTAATATTGTATGTCCACGTGATGTTACCTTTCTAGTAGTTCACTCTAACCTCAATTTTGAAACAATAAACCTAACCTGCATTTTAAAAGACACTCTTCAAACAAACTCATATTTAACCAAATGAGTGTCCACTATCCAATCACAACTATGTGTTAGAAAAGAATCTAGAAGAGTTGACTAAGTAGGTGGAAGAGATCATTAGGGGCCAATGATATTATTAATCCTTTAAACAATGAAGGTCAATTTAATGGAGTCAACTACTAGTATATCAAAGGCATCTATCATAACATTAATCAACTGGAACCCTGTGTGGACATAAATATTATCACTTCAGTTATTCAAGAATTTGAATGATAGTTTGGGTCATTTATTGTTTCCTTGATTCTTTGTCTTGCTTGTTTTTGGTGTATCTCATGGTCAATTCCTTATGATTGGCCTTTAGCTCTTATATCACATCTCGTATGGTTGAGTGTCATAACTAGTGTTACGACATTTGAAACTTGTGTATAACTCTTTTATCATCAACTTTATTTAATAAAAAAATATTAATTGCTTTTTAATTAATTAAAAGCTTCCAAAAAAAACTTAGTGTAATTTTTAGTATTTTATTAAGATTTCATTTATATATTTTAAGTTATTTTAAGATTATGTTTCCAAGTAAATTATATATTATTAATATTTGTATTGTAAATATATAAAATAATTATAAAATAAAAAATGTATTAACACAACTATTTAAAATAATATTAATACAATTAATTATTATGAATTTAAATTATCCTTTTCATTTTTCATTACTAGAAGTTTTCATTATATATTTTTTAAAATGTTAACCATTTAATAA
This sequence comes from Sequoia sempervirens, assembly GCA_007258455.2. Taxonomy (NCBI): domain Eukaryota; kingdom Viridiplantae; phylum Streptophyta; class Pinopsida; order Cupressales; family Cupressaceae; genus Sequoia; species Sequoia sempervirens. The sequence continues at coordinate 262,190 of VDFB02000613.1, read as the reverse complement.
CAAATTTTCTTAAATTGATTCAAATATTTTTTTCATAATCAAAAGTTTTAATTTTTGTTGTTTTATATAATTGTAATTAATTACCAAACAATTTTTTAGTTCTTAAAATAAGATAATTGGAAAATAGTCCACCTATTAATTTATATATCTTATTGATGATACATGAGTCATATAGACTATGAGCATATTATTTTGGATTTTCATACACTCTCATATACTCACTAATTTAATATGTGTTGTAGAATGATAGTCCTCAAGTTGTTTTTTCTTTCTTTCAATCAACATCAAAAGGAAACTCACTCACAAAGGTAAGCACTCATCAACTGCAGTATCCCCTATTTATACCTAGGCTACTTGTTATTTTCAAACTCTTTAAATGTATAAAGGTAAGATAATTGAATTTTAAATTAAGAAGGTTAGTGTGATTACATATCCGTACACCTAAAATTTATCTTCAATCCAAGTTTCAAGCTAGTTACCAACAAGGGTTGTGGTGTAGTTGTAGTCCCTCTCGAAGGCTACAAGGATGATTTATAATGGTAGTTTCCTCCATGTACATTTGCAACAACTATTGCTACCACAAAATTTTATTTCTCCTTGAGAGATATCACATATCCAAATTCAAGAACATTATAACCAAAATAGATCCACAAAACAATTTATTTTTTAAAATGTACATAATAAAAACATAATGGCCAAAGAATACAATAAAAAATGGTTCAATCGAAGTATGTCAAAAAGCACCAAAAAAATCTATATATTGAAAGCATACCACTAAGATGGAAAGCACATCATGTTGAGGTCTAAAGAAGACAATGATTCATAATGCCTAGCAATAATGTTGGAAATTTCGTGATTCCACATGGATTATAAGGAAGGAATGGCATGGCCCCTACACCCAACTTAGATAACATTGATGGTGACATGTAACATGGCCATTGTTTTACCCAATAATTTTTACTATGTTTTATCCACAAGTGAATAATTTATGATGCCAACACTTAGCAATAATTTTTTTCTTTTCTAATTCCATAACAATATGCACATTTGAATTAATACTCATCTCAAACTTTCCCATTGTATTAGTACTAATTATTTTGAATACCCAAATAATGATTCCATATTACATAATTTCCTGATAACATTTCACATTTACAATTTCCATAGAGATGGATACTTGAATACATACATAGCCTCAACGAGCTTACTAAAATAAAAATATACATGGTCTAGATGTCCTTCCTCAAATCTTGGTTGCCAACTGCATGAGGAGAAGCATCACTCAAGTGCTTTTCCACCAACCACAAACTTAATGCAGTCCCCCACACATCTACCATACTAGTAAGATGGCCCTACCATTCAACAAAGAGTTTGGTTCGGTAACCTCATAATCCTATCATTCTCTGAGCATGGTGTTGTGTCCTACATATCTAGAGCTACCATATTGTGGCTACAACTACATGTATGACAATCCCTATCTAGTATGTAAACTCGAATCACAGTGAACTAACAGTGTAAATAGTGGCTACTTACACTACTTTGGCTAAAGAATTTAACAGGTCCAGTACTTCAAGTGAGAGTCATCTACTCACCCACCTTCCTAGCTTGATTTGGTTTTGACCATTCATACTCTATACATAGGTTACCCCCTTTCCATGGATTATCCTAACCCTAGGAATAACCAATTAACCACACAGATAAACATAACGTCACAACATTAAATGACTTTATTTCAAAAGTGCAATATCAATAATAAATAGATCCATTCAAAAGTATATTCTCAAGAATAAAGTGACTTCATTCAAAGGTATAAACAACAATCAAGTGATAAAACTAACCCGATAAGCTAATCCCAACCTATGGCTCCAATCAAAAGTAATGCACAATTCAAGTGATCATTTTGATCATGTAGGTTACTCTTAATCTTGGATTATCCTAATCTTAGGATTAAACCCTAACTCTTACATAGGTTCACATAATATCACAAATGACATATCCAATATGGTACCTCTATATCTTTCCTTTTTCCCAAGTTGTCCTATAAAGTTTTTTTATTCTAAGTTCATGGTAATCTTAAACCCTTCCCTCAATAAATCATAAGCATTCACACATGTGTAATATGTACTATTTTCATATCTATTTTGTAGGATATTAATGACTTGAGAGGAGTTTATATTCTCTTAATCTTATAGGCTCCTCGCATTTCAACTTTGGGTTGTTGGAATGTAAGCCCTCTTCTAGAGTTTCAATAATAGGAATAGACTCTTTTCTCGTAATAATATATTAGCATAATTAGAGAGTACAATATTTCATCTTTATTGTTGATTGTCAAAATACTCATATTCAATATATTTCCTTCTAAAGTATTTCAAGACATCAACATATTCCACATTTCACATTTCATGCTACATACATATAGTATTGAAAAACTACGCATAGTTTAAACATAAACACAAGCATATAAAATCCAATATAGAATATATATAAGTATTAACCAAATAGAAAGGTTTCACCAAAGCAAGAATCAACCAAGAACATGCAAGCTTATCCATTGCAAACATACTTAAGCAAATCTTTTCCAAACAAGATAATCATAAATAAATAACCGTCCAAACATCAATAACAAAGGAATAGAAATCAACATGCCTATATAAAGCTCCAATTGATTTTACTTCCCCCTATCTCAATTCCATAAGCCTACTTGCTACTTACTCTAAGTTCAACCTACTTCCACTTCTAGCCTCTTATCAATTCTCTCAACAATTACAATTGCAAAATAACAAGGTAGCTCTCTAACTCTCAAGCTCTCAACTCACTTGCACAAAAAATACATCAAAATAACAATGAAGTAATCAAAATGAAAAGTGTAACAACTAATAGAGAGAGCATCTCTATATATACTAAAACTTGAGCATCCAAAGGATCAAAGGCTACAAACAAGCTAATAATCCTGCCACCTTCCTATGCACATGCATCGACTTAGTTGAACTAACTCTCAGATTGCAACACATGACAATCCTTACATTTCAAATGGTTGAATTGACTTAGTTCATGAGACAACGAGACTCTTTACTGATTCAATGGAAAACAATGCATTTCTATAGGTTTCCTACTTGATTTGCAAGTCGATTACCCCATTATATTGTTGCCAACTTTACATTGAGTGGATTTATGCATATCTAATGGTTTAAGGCTTCTTATTTGCTTCCACATTCTACATGTTTCGCATCACTTATTCATGTTTTAGCGCCCCAAATAATAGTGCTACCAAAGACTATCTCCACTCATTAAAACCTGCATTCATTCTCTTTGCAACGTAAAAATTATATTCCCATTTGCCTTTATGGCATTCAATATGCTATAAAAATTACATGTTTTCATCGCATATTCTCCAACCCATATGGTAGGCATTCAATGAATAAATGTTTCCAACGTTTACTTAACACTTTACCTCCTTATATTTAGCGTTGCATTGACTCCTTCCTATGTACAACACATTATGGAACAACATATAAACTTTGCCAATATAACATATATGGTAACGTTGTTTTAAAGGCATAAAAATTTATTCATATCTCATGCGCCTAACTCCTTTCTCCACACTAGTTTAAAGCACTTTTCCCAGATTACATTCAATACTATTTACTCGTCATAACACTAGCTTTTGTTAGCATTCAAATTGCTTGATATTCTGCCTAGATTCCAACGTTATAACTCAACTTCCATGCCTATGTGTGGCTTTTATGTTTATAAAGTTTTAAGCCAGGATTAATAAATCCATAGTCTTTATTCACCGGCTGCTATATGCACTATATTTTCAAAATGTTTCATATTTAAGTACATATACTCATACATATTGGCATATATACATGAAGTGTACATACTTCATCGATTTGCATATAAATATGAACATACAAAGAAGAAATTTCACTCGATATAAAGACTTAATTACATTTCCTAATTAAAACATTCATAAAATAAGATCATAAACCAATATAAACATTCACAACCAAAGCTGAAGATCACTTACCATTTACCCAAACTATCTTGTCTCAACTTAGACCAACTAGGGTGTGAGTGTGTGTATGCTCAGTTAAGCTCATTAAGACCAGACCACATTCTTCTCCTGAGTGATACTTCCCCTCTTTTCGGGAGGTTTGAATCTGTTCCTGCATTCAACTTAGTACATTATAATAGTAGTTAGTCAATCACATGAAATCTACTTGCATCATAAATCATTTGAACATCCAAGTATTAAAATAATCATATATTTCATTGTCAGAATCATTATAAAACATAAAATTGAATCAAACATTCATTCATCATATTTCCATCAAGATTCGTATACAAAACACATTCATATATTAAAGAATTCGCATTGCAATACTTATTCATTCATCACATTTTTCATTAGTATATAAAACATAATCATACCTTAAAAAGCAATGACATCTTAATGCATATTTCAGTATTTCATTCACCTATTGAACATATTAAAGTTTTGATTAACATTTATCATCATTTTCACTCATGAAGGTAAAAGTAACTTGGTAACTATGAGATGGGGTGCAACATACTTCCCCCTTGTGAATCATCGTCCTTGATGATTTAAAGTACTAAGCATACAAATAAAGTCTTGAATAAAGGTTTTACTTTCCATTTTCCAAATCATACAAAGAAATAAGTATATTTCCAACTAATCTCCCCTCTTAGCACAACCCCTTGCAATCCTGTCCTTCTTGGACCTTGTATTGAGTGATTGTGCTAACATATAGAGAGAACTTGCATGCTCAAGCAAACTTTCTCTCCAGAGATACTTGTTTTATGAGTTATTTATTGGTACTCATGTAGCACTTGAAGGTTGTCACATAATAGACTCAAATAACCAAATATCACTTGTAAAACCAAAAACAACCTTCCACAAGAATTAATTTAATTTTGATCTTTAATGACCATTAATATAATTATCTTATCTTATCTTATAGCCTCAAATTTCTACCATTTGTATGGTCTAATTTTAGAAACCAAATATTCCACTATCTTACTTTTAATTTATTAATTCTTAGGTTAACATTAAAAGCCACTTACAATTAGAAGCCCATGTAATTAAAGATGACTATGTTGGATACCATCTATAAGCTACTCACATCCTTTAAAAAATTGTCCCTAAATCTTATTTGTAAGAGTATGTCTAAGAAATAATTAAATGACTAACTTTAGACATTTCAATATCCTACAGGTGTAGAGATGAAAAGTTCTTATTTAGCACTTTTTCCTCTCATTTAACATCTACTCTTAGTCTCTTTACTTTAATAAAAATTACATCATTTTATGACCATTCAGCGTGAGAACTATCCTTGATTCCATAACCTAATTTACATTCAACCTTTCTAGATGTAAACAACTTCAATTTGACTTTGGTCATTGTTGTTTGATCACATTCAATGTCATTGCATGTAGTAGAGTCCCTAATGTATGAAAACTATTCTTTCTAATTATAATGGATGTCTTTTTACTCTAGTTCATATATTTATCTTTTCAACACTTAAATGAATATAAATAATCATGCATTTTTACAAAAGACAAGGGAAATTGCATAAACACGATGATAATAAGGGTGAAAATCAACACATTTTACACACACAACTAGCAACACTATATGAACCATAGGTCTAAGAAACACTCATAACTCCATTGTTGCACTTCCCTAGTTGTACTTATTACAACTTGATCACCTATGTATTTTGCACATTTCCCATTGACCCATCCTAATATTTAAAATCTTATTTATGGGGGATAGTCAACAATAAGGAAGTCTTGAAATTCCCTATTTCTCAAGATAAGCCTCTAAAGGTCCCTACAATATAACCCTATCTATAAATCAATGTTTTATTTGCAAGTGGTGAAGAGTGTAGAGTTGTAACATGACCATTGTTCTACACGGTAATTAATCCTATGTTTTACCCACAAGTGAATAATTTACGCATCTAACCTTTAAGAGCAATAAAAAAAAAAAAAATCTTTGAATAATAAATGCACATTTCAAACTTTCTGATTGCATACAAAAGAATTCATTTTATTGATTCAAATAATGATGATACATAATTTTCATATGGCATTTCATATTTTCAATTTCAATAGAGATGGATACAAATTACATACATAGCTTAAACAAGCTTACAAAATTATAAAGTACAATGGTTCGGTAATTCCCCCTCAAATCTTGGCTGCCAACTAAAGAGGAGAAGCATCACTCAAGTGTTTTTCTACCAACCTCATACTTACTGCATTCCCCCACACATCTACCTAATTGGGAAGATGGCCCTACCCTTCAACAAAGAGATTGGTTTGGTAACCTCATAACAATAGCCTATTCTGAGCTTGGTGTTGTGTCCTATATGTTTCTAGACTAGCATACAATGGTTACAACTTACATGTATGAACATCTCATGCCTAGTACATAATCCTGAATCACAGTGAAACTGATAGTGTAAAAAGTGGCTACTTACACTAGACTTTGGCCAAAGTTTTCATTATCCTTAACTTAGAGTAAATTTCACATGTTCACCCACCTTCCTAGCTCGATTTGGTTTATAATGACCATTAAACTCTATATCTAGGTTACCCCCTTTCCTCCAGATCTAACCAAATCCAGGAATAACCCACATAACATCCCTTAACAATATGACTATTCTACCAAAGTGATTAAAGCAACATCTTGCATAATGCTATGTACGTCTAGAATAGACTTCCTACATATAGCAAAGATAACTACTCATAGTATAAATACGCCACACTCAAATAAACTCCCATATATAGGGTACATAAAGAGAATCAACAAGATAGGTTTTAGACAACATATTGTATAACCATGAAACAAACAATCTTAAACAAACTCCACAACATATTCAAAAACACTCTTGTCCCAACATAGTAAATAAACTAATTTATCCTTTCCAACATAAAGAAAAAGGTATAGAAACTAGCATGCTCGTATAAACTCCAATTGATTAAACTCCTTTCTAGTATGAATCATCAAGATTGATTGACACCTCATCCAAGATTCACTTGACTATCCTCCTCTAACTTCTCTCTAAATCTCACAATAACCATAAATATAAAATACCAAAATAACTCTCAACTCACAACAAAACAACATCAAGAAAATCGTAAAGATAAGTGTAGCATTTGGTAGAATGGGAACCTCTATTTATACTAATTTGTGAGCAACCGAAGGCTACAACAAGTAAGTATTTATGTCACCTTTCTTCCTCATGCAACGACTCACTCACATGTTTGCAACACATGATAATTTTAAAGTTGAGTTGACTTGATATTTGGGACACTTATTTGTAGGCTTATTCAAATTCATAGACTTCTTTTACATTCCAACATCTACAAAATATGGTTCCACCTCTTATACTTTAGTGCCACCTTCACAGATGCGGTATGCTGACTTATTCTTATGTTTCAAACAACATTCACTTCCATACTTAAACATTTTTACACAGCTGCAAACTTCATATGTGTTATGCTTTAGTGTTTGACTTGGTCATATTTTACTTTATGTGCCAGATTAACTACCACTTAAAGCTACACTTTAAGCTTCATGCGCCCCATGGTATATTATATGCCTTGTTGCATATTACTAACAATATGATCAATGCTATCTTATATATTTCATAAGGTTTACCAAATACATTAACAAACACACTTATATAATATATACATATAAGGAATAATATTACGCATACATATATATATACACATGTATATATATATACATATACATATACATATACATATACATATAACTTTACACACACACACATATATACCACATATACATATATATGTAAGTTTATTTCAATATATTTATAAAACATTAATACATATAATCTCATCTATCGACATACATACATGGGATATATGTGTGTGTGTGTGTGTCAATTTAGTCCACTCGGTATTCCCATGCATATGGGTGATTTGTTCATGAGCATGCATAGGTATGTCTACCTAGATGTATACTCATGTATGTATACTCACATGAATGAGTCTACTGTAGACATGTACACATATACATATATATACATCTTATGCATATATCTCATCGATACCACAATAAGCATACAAGGAAAGACTGACACAAGACATCAAGAATTAATCACAATTCTCAATCACAACATTCACAACAAAGATTACTTACCTTTTCCCAAAACTGACTTGACTCTCTATGACCAATTAGGACATGAGTGTGTGATTTCTTAATTAGGCTCATTAAGGGTTACCAAACCAAGTACTTCTCCTTAGTGATACTTCCCCTCTCTTTTGGAGGATCAAACCTGTTCCTGCACTCAACTTGGCACATTATAACTATAGTTAGCCAAACACAAAATAAGCATATGCATCATACATTTCATAGATAAAAACATTATAAAATATCAAAGTGTATCAATCATTCATTCATCATATTTCCATTCAAGATTCACTAACTATATTCATATAAAGATTAATAAAACACATTCATGTAAAGATCCATAATACATTCATTTATTCGATCAATTTAACCAAACAAGGTAATAGTAAATAGGTAATATCGCTTGGGGTGTAATAATAGTTCCAGAGGATAAATCTACAATTGTACAAACATTATCACATTTGTATTATAAATTCCAATGTAGTTGAAGAAGACCAGTGTAGCTATACAAACACTATTGTAACAAAAGGAATAAAATCACTCATGATCATTCCCTAATTTAATACAAAGCCTAGAGAAAGTTATAGGGAGAAGATAACATAGATTCCTAAACTTGACACAAAAATCTAAAACTAAGTAAAATAAATTTATTTTAACCATCAAATCAAATAAAATTTCGTATCCTCTCATTCCCCTATCTTATTAGTACTTGTTGTTAGGCAATACTATTGTAATCAATGACACTTAATTAGTTATTAATAAATGTGGTGTACAAGAAATTTGAAGTAATTATTTTTTCCTACTCAATTTTTTTTTCTCTTTTCAAAGTAGAGATACAAGATTTATAGCTTTAATTTTTTTGAAACTATTTATCATGAATATGTTTGGCCAAATTCTTTAGGTGTTAAGGAAATATTTATAGGAATTATGGGTTTTTTTTATTTTTGGATCTTTTTATAGTATTATTAATAATTGTTTGAAATATTTGGAAAAGTTTTGTAAATAGAGTGATTTTTTAATATAGATACATAAATTTTATGTTTATGTATGTAATCTTTAATTTTTAATTTTTCAAAATATAGTAAATATTATATAGTTTTAATAATTTTATATTAATATATTGTAAAATTTTAATGTCTTTGTATTTAAAAAATAAATGTCTATTTTAAAATGTAGTAATATTTTGATGTATTTTGATGTTTTAATGGTAAAAATTGTTTTAAATTTATTTTGGTTAATAAGAGATATAACACTTCTAATTTACATTAGTGAAAAAATTGATAATAATATAATCTTAAAATAATAATAATAATTAAAAACTAGATTCAAAATTAAGTTTATTATTATAATTATAATTATATAATTTTTAAATTAAATTGAGATTAAGATTAGATTAATTAGAATATATATATATACAACAAGGGCATCCCCGCGACCTAGCCTAGCGACCCAACAACCCATACCTTGGGTACCTAGGGTGAGCTGGGGTGAGACTAGTCTCCTATAGGAGAGATAAGCTCGGGAGCGAAATCAAAACCGAGACCAATAAGAAGCAAACCCACTACCCAAGCCAACTCTGCGCTAGAATATATTTAATAGTTATAAAATCTAATTTGATAGCTTTACAACTCAAATATCTATTTTTTAATATATTATTCTTAATTTATTTTAAAAATAATAATAAAACACTACCCATTAAAATATATATAAATTGACTACTTTATAGGGTGGGAAGAGAGTGTATTAAAATAAAATAAAACAAAACAAAAGCACCAAAACAAAAGTGCATAACTTTTTGAAAGATTTGGTGTTGGTATGATTTTTATAGCCCTAAACTCTATATACACCCTATGCTTGGAGGGCGGTTATTATAGTGTCCCCCACCAAGAAATAAGAATCCATCTCTCAACTAAACTCCAAACCCTATTTGTCCATATCGACAATGCATTAAATTCATCCATTATTTTTCTCAAAAAGCTATGAATATGACTTGTAAAAGTCTCTTAGAGATGATGATGTTTCAAAGACTTTTAAGCCAATGTTCCCTGTTCTAAGACATTTGAGATAATATCTACATTATTAAATTATTGAAACTTATCTTCTAGAAGCCTACTTTTATAATAATTTTTAATTTTTCCATAGTTCACTACTTTTTCTATTTATTTTTTAGATTTAATAATAAATCAAAATAATCAACTTTAGAATAATGAACTATGTAAATAATCATGAGATTTATGACTTTAATAGAAGATTTGAAATGCATTCCATAAAGCTTGGAGTGCACGCATACCCATATGAAGGGGTGTGTAGTGTTTATTAAGGACATATCTTACTCTTTAAGATCATGTCACATCATCACTTTTGTAGCGCATGGCCATGCTTGACATAGCAATTTATATTATTTTAATATAAAAAATTATATTTTATGTTGTTGTAATGCGGGAAATGATATATTTGTGTCTTTTTATGTTTTGGATTTATGTTTAGTTTGTTTTTTATCTATCAATTATTATAATAGCATGTATTTTTGTGAAAGTTGGTAAATGATATTATCCTATTTTTATCCCATCATCACTTTTCTCGAGAAATTGGTTCATTTACAAGTCAAAATCATGTTTTTTGCTCAAGGGGCTCATGTCATTGGCACTTCCCTGGAGCACAAGACTATACATGGCATCCCTCCTCTTAACTTAGCAATTTATATCATTTTAATATTAAATTTAGCATTTTATGTTGTTACTATGACGAAAATGATATATTTATATTGTTACAATGACATAAATGGTATATTTTTTATCTTTTTATGTTTTGGATTTATGTTTAGTTTGTTTTTATCTATCAATTATTATAATAGAGTGTATTTTTGTGAAAGTTGGTAAATGATATTATCCTATTTTTATCCCATCATCACTTTTTTCAAGAAATTGATTCTTATCCTTAACTTTCTCATTGATTGTCCTACTTTAGAATTGGAAGTACAAAGTTCATCAAATATTTTTGTGCCTACTAATCAAAATCATTTTTTTTGCTCAAGGTGCTCATGTCATTGGCACTTCCCTCAACACTTGGAGTACACAACCATACATGACATCCCTTGTCTTAGCTTAGCAATTTATATTATTTTAATATTAAAAATAGTATTTTATGTTGTTACAATGACATAAATGATATATTTATGTTCTTACAATGACATAAATGGTATATTTATGTCTTTTTATGTTTTGGCTTTATGATTAGTTTGTTTTTAATGTATCAACTAGTGTATAAGATAGTGTATTTTTGTGAAAGTTGGTAACTGATATTATCATACCCTTATCCCGTCATCACTTTTCTCAAGACATTGATTCTAACATTTCTTATCCCTAACTTTCTCATTTATTGTCCTACTTTAAATCTGAAAGTACAAAGTTCATCTAGATCATTTACATGCTACATATCAAAATCAAAATCTTGTGGATTTTTTCTATTAGGTATTATGAGCCAACTTAAATGTAAATTATTCTAAATTACACACTAGGATGATGTATTAAAGACTAACACTAATTCAAAAAAAAATTCTAAGAGTTAAAAATAAACCTATTGAACACATCTAGAATTCAATTGCAAAGGAAATAAAAGGTTTACACTAACATTGTATCATCCTCACAACATATTACACACTTGCCTAGGTGACAACATAAAGATGCGTCACTTTTTTATGCAACTGAACTACACAAATCAAAATTTCAAAAAACTATATTTTTTCTAAATTGTAACAAGTAAACCATACAAAATCTGAAGATAATATAAACTAATGATTTGTGATATTTCTTATGCTAATTTTATTTATATTTTTTTAAAATAACATATATATACTTTACCTCATATTTTAAATATTTATTAATAAATTATTCCATACACTTTATAGTATTTTTCATAAGTAATTTTTTCCTTTAAAGCATAATTTGAGCGAGAAATAAAATCTTTTTTATTTAAAAAATTATTAACACTAATTTTAAAATTTTAGTTTTATATTTCATTTATTATTATTTTTTTAAATGGGAACAATTATTAATTAAGATGCATATTTTCCCTAGTTCACAATCCTTTCTATATTTGACCAAATTTTTATTTTTTATTTGTTGAAATAACTTTAATATGAAGGACAAACTTATCTTTTAGATCTTTCATTTTTATTTTTCATATGCATCAAACAAAGATCTTTCTTTTTTATTATATATATATATTTTGCAAATCTTAATTTGAAGGAGCTATTCTTTTAAATTTTCATGTCATGATGACTTCTTTTGATCATGAAGAAGGTGGTTTAAATTAACAATTTGTGTCTAATTTAATCCTTCCATGTGACACAAAGGGAAAAATATACCACACAAAATGTTTAAGGAATACACATAAATGAAAACATGCAATAATAAGTAAAACCAGGTTTCAAGCAAGTGACATCTTCACCTCCACTGTATTGCCATGGATGACATTCATTTTTCCTTCTTTGTAAGCTTTGCTCTCAGTTATGGGTATGCTACTTTATTGCTATGAAGCTTCAAGTATATTTGAGGATTGCAATGACGCAAATGTCAAAGTTTAAGAGTTTGTGGTTAGCCCTGAACTTGCAAGTAAGGCTCGATTTATAGAAATGCTTGTTTCAGATGAACGATCTAGATTCAAAGGTGAAATATCGAGATCAATGATCAAGGTCCGTTGAGAGAAAATAGATTGGAGAGTTAACTAGCCTGATCAATTCAATCAAGGAAATTGATTAGATAATCAATGGAAGTTGATTGATCAATCAATGGGATTGATTGATTAATTAATGGGATTGAATAATTGGAAGAATTGATTTGTTAGTCAACATATTAGATTGAATAATCAGTGGATTCGATTGATCAGCCAATAGATTTGATTGAATAATCAATGGGTGTGATTGATCAGTCAAAAGTGTGAGGATAATTAATTAATTAATTAATCTTTAGAGGACCGTGCAAACAAATATTGAATTAATAAACAAAAGATTATTTATTAATAGATCATGTTGAGAGAATATTGGAGAGTTAAATAATTAATTTAATTATTTAATCTAGAAGTGGGAAAGTGGTTTAATTAAATAATGTGTAACGATTATTTAATATAAGAAGGGTGTTTGATGTTAATTAAATAAATATTTAATTAAATAGAAGAATTAGTGAAATTGGTGACATAATTAAATAAATAAGGTTTATTTAATTAATTAGGAAGAATAATGTTCAATTAGGACATTATTAAATAAATATGATTTATTTAATTAGTCGAAAATGATGAATTTGAATGAATTAATTAAATAATGTAAAATTACTTAATTAATAGTAGAATATGAAAATTGATAATAATTAAATAATAAGGTATTATTTAATCATTTAAGAAATAAGAGTGAAATTTAGTAAAAATATGTTGCTCGCAAGTTAGGACAATTTAGAGTATTGACATTTGCAATGGTCTTGTAATATTTTATTGTAGTCATTTAATACTTAACTATTGCATTCAAATATCAAATAATATTGTTATACACATCATAAAATAAATCATTTAGTTGTAATTAGCATTCATTCATTTATTTGATAGTCATATCTTGTATTTCACAATTAATTTTCAACTTGCGTATTTTGAAAAAATTATATAATTCTAATAATTGTTTAAATGAAGACTACAAAAATCTCATGCACTTTCCTTTCTCTCCAAAAATATAAGAATAATAAATTCAATTGATTTATTTGTCCAACAAGCAATTAATTTTCACCATTTTTTTTAGTACATTATTCTACATAGCATAATATTCCCTAATAAAAAAATCAACCAAAGTATAGGCCATAGACTATTATATTATATAGACGTCAAAGTCTAGGATCAAAAAGATAAAGTTTCCTTAGTGCCCATTATGTGGTGGGCAAGTCATGGGACTTTTGATATTGACAAGTGAAACCATGGGCTTTGAATCCAATTAAATTAAAAAATAGGTGTTGGCCACCATTATGGTTACTACCAAAACACCTTTAATGATTTTAAAATATTACAAACATTACATAAGCTACACAAATCTGCCAAAGCTTATTTATTTATCATTGAAACGAATCAACAATTATTTCCTGTCTCTTCTGCCACCCTATTATTGACCATGAAATATGCATTAGAAAAGAAATGGAAATATGCATGTTATGCTCAACAAATTCCCAAAAGTTTTGTATTTCATTTATTTTTAGAGTTAAATATAAGTTAAGAAATTATGGGTAGAAAGGAAAATTATTGCAACGTAGTAGAGAAATTCAAAGAAAGAATAATGTCTTGAATAATTCAAGTAAAGGGGTGGGGGGACATGTTCGATTGACTAAAGCATCCTGTTGTAGGCAAGAGGTCACGAGGTCTAGTCTCCCCCCAAACCCGTGGTACCAGAGGGCGTGTCGCGCTAGCGCCACCGATCGCATGAAAATTTTTTACCAAACACACTACAATTTATAGAAGGATGAATAATTATTTTCATTTTTTTAATATACTTTTATTTACAAATGAGTGAAGATTCATTGATTGGCCTAAAGAATGGTAAATCAAAACTTTATTCTTTTAGGTATTTATATTTCTCTAAGATATATGTTTATATTTAACAAACTCAATTCCATGTAAAATTCTCAAATTCTAGAATTTGTATCCTTTCAATTTTTATTTCCTTGCAATTAAATAGAAATTAGAGTGTTTATAATAATAAACATCATATTCCTCATGTCTCCAAAGTCCAAATATCCCTTTTTTTTTAATTTGATATATTTTTTATATTACTCCTAATAATAAAAAATGGGTACCGACAAATAAAATCAAATAAAAATTTGGGAGATACGAAGAAACCAAAAAATCTTACAAAATATTAAACAACAAAAAAATAATGATATAAACTAAATTGTCAAAGCTCACCTCAATATCAATGCAAAGGTTTAGGAGAGAGGATCACATGATGCTTACAACAATCATTATCCATCACTTATTATTTATAAACTTTTATTTTCGCCAACTTCCTCTTGCTTGTAATCATTTTTTATTATTTGGTTTTGTTTTTAACTTAGGGTGATGTTGTAATATATTTATAAAGTTGAAGAGTATATTTAATTTTATTTACATCTAATTGTTTTTATTTTTATTTATTTTTATGTTTATGTATATGCAATGTTGATTTAATTGGTTTATTTATTTAATTTTAAGTATTAATTTAATTGTTATCTATAATTTAGTTTTATTGAACATGAATTTAATTTGATTGTTTGATTTAGGTTATGTTTTTCAAGGTGACATCATTTTTGTAAACACATTTTTGATCTTTTTAATTACAAAATAAAAATTACAAATTTAGCTGATTAGCTCTATCTCACATTTTGTTCTAAGGTCGGCATTGCATAAATATTCACATATTTTATATAGACAATCATGTTCATTACATACATTCTAATTATCCAAAAATCTAATATCCATCATCCAATCATTTATTATCTTCAACTATTACAAGAAAAATCATTTGCATTTGCATTCAAATCAAGCTAGGAATCTAGCAAATTTGAAGCCTAATGATTCTCTAGATATTTTTAAATATTAACTTAATAGAGAATCCCTAAGAGTTGAATAGAGAATATCATTGTCTAGAAATCTATGTATCTGAGAATCCATAAGATAGGATCCAAAACTTAACAAAGATCGAGTTTGTGGCTAGAGAGCAAGGTCAAAACTATGAACCTAATCCAAAACTATAAAATCAACCCATCACAAAGAAAAATGAGTATTTTGATTATGATCCACACTAATAACTATCTAAGGTATATGTGGATTCCAAAGTGTACAAGTCTCATTGTCTTCAGCAAATAATAATCATTCTTCACTTACACAACAAAATAATATTTCTTTGTTAGTGCATGTTATATAATGACGCATCAAAGAGTTTTGTATTGTTACCATGTACATAAAAATTAAAAATATAAAATAACTCTTAGGTAGATAAAAATAATTCTTCAAACCAAAATGAAAGTAAACAACATAAACAAAATAAAATAATACTTAAGCGATACTTAAGGAGAAATCTAAGCACTAAAAAATGAGTCTCGACAACTAGGCCTAAGGAGGTAATCAAATATAATAAAAAGTGTCTCATAAATAGAGAAAAGGAGTCTAAGACCTTATGAAAATAAACTCCTCTCCAAAATAGAGATATAGAAGAACAAATAAACCTCCTCAAAAGTTGTCCCTAAAAGATAGAAACATGAAGAACTCCTAAAGCATGTAGAAGTTATAAACTCTGTTAAAGAAGAATTAGTTAATGGGAGAATCAATGAACCCTCCAATGAACGTAGATTAGTATAAGAGATGCATAAAGAGATACATGAGACACAAGTATGCTACATAAGTGACCTTATAAACACTACTAAAGGTGCATGTAGTGCTCTACATAAGTACCAAAGTCTCACAAATATTGGTCAATGAAAAGTGGTAGAAATTTTTCTACATTTCTCCTTAAAATCATGCAAGCATTAGCATAATCATGTCATGATAGCCCTCATATAATGATTGTTGGTGTAAATAGTAACTTTATCAAACTAGTTAGCTTTTAGCCTACCTAGGAGAGTCTTATTCACATTGCTTAAATCTCTACTTAAGAACTTTTAGCTTTTTGTCTCACTTCATAGTATTGAGACATGTGTCCTCATCATTTGAGACACCTACTACATGCACACTTTACACTTGTTCACACACTTATCAAGTGAGCTCATAAGTTTTGCATATTTGGAGGGGTAGTCAGTCATTGTCTCCTACTTTTTCACCTCATCCACCTTGCCTATATATGCAAGGCTTTATCATTATATTATACACTCTTCATTTTTATTTGATAGACATACTATTGTGTTCACCATTTCACTTGTGGAATGTTATCAATTCGAGCTCTATGATCTTGGTATTCTCTAACACGGTATCAAAGCCATGAGAGCATGTTCCTTCCCACATCAAAGTGACTCTCATACATAGCATTATCAATGAAGCATCATGGACCTAAACAAACATCATCATTACATTCAGAAAGTCCAAAAATAAAAAATAGCTTTCATTTCATAAATTTCGATAACTTTTTTTTTTGCAATTTTTAAGTTCTTATACTTATTATACCATACAAATCCGTAGAAAAAGTTACAAAAAACCGAAAAAAAATAAAGGAAGGTCAAAATCACCCTCTACCTATTTTCCTTTTTTGGTCAACATTTGCTCTTTTGTGAGATTTTGGCCACTTCGGCCTATAAATTTTTGGCCTGACCGGCCTATTTGTAAAGTCTATGGTGGCATCACCTATTTTCAAGGTCAATTTTTTTTTGGGTAACAGTTTTTTTTGTAAGTTTCTTGTCTTTGCATCACGACTTTGGACGGACTCATTCTACATTTGGTCTCCATTCTCCAAGGCATGCAGTCCTCAAGCCAATAAATCTCTGTTTCTTGTGGCCCTTTTCTCATTGCTTCCTTCCACAAGTGTCACTACTTTGTCCTTTGAGTCCCACAAATTGGGCTTTGCAAAGGCATGTGGATAATCACCAATGCACCATTTGTGGGGCATATCCAGTTGAAAGAGGCATGTAGATAATCAAAGAATCAAATACTATGGAACCTCCATTGACTCCCATGCAACCTCTTTTGTCTCGACCTTGCAACTTACAAGTAGGAATAGAATATGGTTAAAGATTCGACTCTGGGTCTCATAGGCTGATGGTCTCGTGGGCGTCATTAAAAATCATTCATTCATTCACTGATAAGGCATGGTCAATGTTCCAACAGTTCCACACAACCCCACAACTCATTTAACATGGCTTCAACAATCCTCACACGACCTCCATTGAGTCATTTGTGTTGCTCTTATGGCTCACAAAGTCCCCTTGCAGCCATCTATAGACTCAATCAAAGCACTACTGTGTTGGTGGTTTACATGGATATTAGTTAAAAACTATTAGCATTGCTTGTAGACGTTTAATGCTAACATGCAGTCATAGTTAACATTGATTTTATATGGTTAACATTTATGCTAGTGTAACTATAACATTTATTATGACTACCACACATAAACGTCAACTATAACAATGGGTTAATTGCCAAACGTACCACTAATGTTTTGTGATAACTATTAGTAGTTATATTTAAGCTATCAACCCATTAAAATGATTATAAAGGAGGGATATTTTTTGTTTCATAACTTGGAAATGGGGGTTGAAATTTCAAGTGTAAATAATCAACGGGAATTATGTTCCGTTATTGACATTTTGATGTCAAGACGCTTTGGATTTTGTGTTTATTACCATTTTTTGGCCTCTAAAATCAACAATGTATGTGAATTTCAACAGGGCATAACATTCACCCTGAGCATTAAAATTTTGTAAACTTTTGTAGTGCATGGCCATGCCTAACATAGCAATTTATATTATTTTAATATAAAAATTAATATTTTATGTTGGTTTCATGCGGAAATGATATATTTATGTCTTTTTATGTTTTGGATTTATGTTTAGTTTGTTTTTTATCTATCAATAATTATAATAGAGTGTATTTTTGTGAAAGTTGATAAATGATATTATCCTATTTTTATAACATCATCACTTTTTTCAAGAAATTGATTCTTATCCCTAACTTTCTCGTTAATTGTCCTACTTTAGAATTGGAAGTACAAAGCTCATCGAGATCATTTACAAATCAAAATATTTTTTTTAGCTCAAGGTGCTCACGTCATTGGCACTTCCCTTAACACTTGGAGCACACAACCATACATGACATCCCCCCTCTTAGCTTAGCAATTTCAATTATTTTAATATTAAAATTAGCATTTTATGTTGTTACTATGACAAAAATGATATATTTATATTGTTACAATGACATAAATGGTATATTTTTTGTCTTTTTATGTTTTGGATTTATGTTTATTTTGTTTTTATCTATCAATTATTATAATAGAGTGTATTTTTGTGAAAGTTGGTAAATGATATTATCCTATTTTTATCCCATCTCACTTTTTTCAAGAAATTGATTCTTATCCTTATATTTCTCATTGATTTTACTACTTTAGAATTGGAAGTACAAAGTTCATCAAATATTTGCGTGCTTACAAATCAAAATCATTTTTTTACTCAAGGTGCTCATGTCATTGGCACTTCCCTCAACACTTGGAGTACACAACCATACATGACATCCCTTGTCTTAGCTTAGCAATTTATATTATTCTAATATTAAAAATAGTATTTTATGTTGTTACAATGACGAAAATGATATATTTATGTTCTTACAATGACATAAATGGTATATTTATGTCTTTTTATGTTTTGGCTTTATTTTTAGTTTGTTTTTAATGTAACAACTAGTGTATAAGATAGCGTATTTTTGTGAAAGTTGGTAAACGATATTATCATACCCTTATCCCATCATCACTTCTCTCAAGACATTTCTTATCCCTAACTTTCTCATTTATTGCCCTACTTTAAATTTGAAATTACAAAGTTTATCTAGATCATTTACATGCCTGCATATCAAAATCAAAATCTTCTAGATTTTTTCTACTAGGTATTATGAGCCAACTTAAATGTAAATTATTCTAAATTGCACACTAGGATGATGTATTAAAGACTAACCCTAATTCAAAAAATCATCTAAGAGTTAAAAATAAATCGATTGAACACAACTAGAATTCAATTGCAAAGGAAATAAAAGGTTTACATTAACATTGTATCTTCCTCAAAGCATATTATACACTTGCCTACATAAAGATGCATCTCACTTTTTTATGCAACTAAGCTGCACAAATCAACATTTCAAAAAATTATATTTTTTCTAAATTATAACAAGAAAACCATACAAAATTTTAAGATAATATAAACTAATGATTTGTGATATTCTTTATGCTAATTTTATTTATATTTTTTTAAATAACATATATGTATGTATGTATGTATGGTGCCTCGTATTTTAAATATTTATTAATAAATTATTTCATACACTTTATATTATTTTTAATAAGTAATTTTTTCCTTTCAAGTGTAACTTGATTCATAAATAAAATCTCTCTTTTTTAATAAATTATTAACACTAATATTTATGATATACAATTTTTTAAAATTTTGGTTTTATATTTCATTTATTATTAATTTTTTAAATGGGAACATTAATTAAGACACATATTTTCCCTAGTGCACAATCCTTTCTATATTTTACCAAATTTTTATTTTTTATTTGTGGAAATAACTTTAATATGAAGGGAAAACTTATTTTTTAGGCCTTTCTTTTTTGTTTTTCACATGCATCAAACACGGATCTTTGTTTTTTATAATACTTATTTTGATTAGAAAATTATATATATATATATATATATATAGCAAATCCTAGTTTGAAAGCTATATTCTTTTAAAGTTTCATGTCATGGTGACTTCTTTTAAACATGAAGAAGGTGGTTTAAATTGTGGCACAAAGGGAAAAATATACCACATAATGTTTAAGGGATACACATAAATATCAAGAATTCCATCTATAATGAACTTAATCTAATTGTTCTCGTGTCTCAAGATTAGAGTATACTGTTTGGTATAAATTGTTAAATCAACATGCGACTCAAATACAAAATGTACCTTAATGCTTCCACATGTATGTTGTTTCTCAACCTTGCTAATTTAGTGTCATTGATTCAATCCATCTAGGGATCCAATTGAGAACATGACCCTCACAATTTAGTAGATTCCTTAAAGGTGTTTGTAAATGTTGTTCATTCCTTGCTAGATGTAGAGCACATTCATTAAGATCAACAAGTTCTATCTAGTAGACATCAACTAGAAAAAAATTATGAATTGCAAGTTCAATTCTACATAGAATTGTAGATCTAGATTCATGAAAGTAAGCCAAGATAGTGCACAGTCAAATTTTTAGATAAAAAACAATCATATGATAATACCTAAAACTTTGATATTATGATAGTACATTTTTTACATCTATATAGTAACATCTTCATTAGACCTAAAGATGAGTACCCTTCATCTAATTTGACTAATTTATACATTTATTTAGCATTCATTATTGTATTTGATATCAATCCAAGAAAAATATCTATATTAATTAACAAATAATCACTTTAATCATTAAATTAGCTTAGACATTAATGCAATTAGTTACAATGTTATATTAAAATAGTGTCATCATATGCCCTTTTTTATAATGTTATATGTAAATGTATTTTTCTAGTAAGCCTTTTGAATGGCGATTATGGATGAAGGTAAGGTGTTACACATTCTTGTTATGTATCCAATGGTAATACTTCAGCTTGTTCATTGAGATCACCAAGCCTGCATATAATCAATGTTGTATGTAGAGAAGCTTTGACACTATGACATTTACATTCCTTATGCAATTAGTAGAGAAGTTTATTTAACTTCTACTTTTCTAGGTGATTCCAATTAAGATTTCATTAATAAATGTAGCCTTGGTGCAATGAACCTTAGCTAAAATATTTGTATAAATTACTTAGATCTAAAATGATGTAATGAAGTCAACTAAAATATTCATATAAAATATAGATATGAAATTCCCACATAAAATACATGGGTTTATACATATAAATTGGCTAGAACAAATTATTTCATTCAAGCATTTCATTCAAAACATTACATGGATGTGATACTATAAATATTTTTTGATAATCAAGACTAGTATAATTACAAATATATTCTTAAAATGACCAAACTATTGAAATATGTAAACACTTCAATAATCCTCTAGTTAAAGTATTGATGCAACCTCCATATGAAGTTGACCTCTACAAACCAAATGGTTTTTTATGCTCTAACCTCTATATTAAATTATTTTTTCCTTTGATCTTATATTTTAATAGTGGTAAAGTCACTCAAGGACTCAAGCTCCCAGGACCACTTGCAAAACCAAAATATCCTTCCACAATAGAGAAAATCAAGAGCATAAATTTATAATAATGGATGAAAATATATTAGATCAAATTTGTCCAATGAACATGTCTATATGCATTACAAAATATACAACATATTAGACTTTGCTTATATATAGACAAGGTTGAGAGATAAGACTAACTAGGATGATGACAAGTGTCTTAATCCTATGTCATGTGACAACTAGGGAATAATATCACATGTCTACAAGTGACTTCTCAAAATATTCCTAACTCACTAAGTAAACTTAACATGTGAACATGTGTGAATATGACCTACTAGGTGAACTATTTAGGTAATATACCCTCTTCACACCAACAAACGCTATTTCTTGAACTAGAGTTTGAGTGTGTTGGTGAGATGATAGAAAATGCTCCAAGTTGATTGTTTTTTTTATAAAGAGGTTTAAGCCTTAGCATGGGTTCACTTGTATTAAGAGTCATTTGAAAGTTTTCCACTATTTGGCATTCAAATTTGGGCCCATTAATGGTATCCCTTGTTGGCCCTAATTATTGGTGAATTACTTTATTTTAATGTTGGGGTTATTTGAAAGAGGATGCCAAAAGTCAGAGCTTCAAGGAAACATTTCCAACATAACAAGTAAATAGTACTTGTGAGTTTTGGCATCGAGGTTTTTGGAATCTATGTGTCTAAAGGATGCAATACTATAGGGTTCAAGGATTCATACACTAGAATGATACAATAGTTAGATGGAGTGGGGATCAAGGATTGGTAATATTGAGTGCATGGGGAAGTAAAAATATGTGGGTCCACAAGTAGTAAGGGAGTAGAAGGCCAAGAATTGAGGTTTTGGTGATCATCATCTTTTTCAACTCTCCATCCTGATGATGGCTCACTGTGTGTGATCTGAAACGTTGATGAAAAAAGAGTAGACACAATCAAATCCAGAAGCAATAGATTCAAATTAATATGGATTGTGGAAATCTATTTACATTGATATATAATATCAACAAGGATCTAAGGAATTGAAGAAAGGTATAATAGTATGAGAAAGTTTTAAATCCTACCAAGGATAGAAAGTGACCTAAACACTCCCAAACTTAATTAAATTATAAATGGGACATTACAATTCTACCCTTCCCAAAATATCTTATCCTTGGGAAATTTTAAATATAGATATTTCAAGATTTATAATTCTTCCTAAGTCGTATTCTTTCTAGGTAGGTTATTCCAATTAACCAAATAATCTATGATGGCTTTGCTTCCTAATTTATTCATCCTTGTAACACTTATATAATTTGGTTCCTATATAAATGGTATTATTTATGAACCATGAATACATGAAAGTTAGTGCATCATAAACATTCAATGTCATAAGTGGATACATACCAATGAGCATATGATGGTTGTAATTGTAGTAGAAATTTTTAAGGTGTAACCCTTTGATCCATGTTTCCTACTGACTTGCTGTGTAGTTCCTTAAATATCCTCCCTTCCACATACTTACTCTCTCAACATGTCTACTTATTTGTGTACTATTACTAGTACTAAAAGTAAGTCCTGACTAATCTTGTAAAATAAATTATTCTAGAAAGAGTTGAGAGATCTATTATCTTTATCACTAATAATTTTTTTAATATGCCACCTCAAGAAATCTTGTGATGAAGTACATGAGCACAAATTTTCATTCTTGAATATGAATAGGTAATGGCTATAGTAAACTTGGAGGAAAAACATGCTTATCATCATTTTGTTGGTAGATAGGTTACTCCCTAATATGCATGAGGTCATCCTCCTTAAATATTTTCTAGGAGAATCTCTATTTTATTTTACTACTAGTCTTGAAGGATTTAGACTATCTCATAGTGAGTATGCCATGCAAAGCTTTCAAAATATTTTGTTTCATCTTAAACATAGGCACTAAAAATACATTATCTTTAAATAAAAGTATTCCATATACTATCATGTAATTTTCATTCTTTTCATTTTCATCTAAGATACTAGCAACAAAAAAAAATCTTGGAAAATTCTACCATGATAGAAACCATCCAATAGGAAAAATAGAAGAAAAAAGTAGAGAGTAGGCACTATAGAAAGACCATCAACAACTGCTACAAATTCATAGACTTGGAGGTTACTCACTATTCATGTTGTTGAACATAGCAATATTATTTTCCAAGGGATAAATTCAAGCTATTTTCATTTATCTTAACCATACATCTACTACAATCCAAATATTGTCTAAGTTTTGTTAAAGCATGCACGATGGAAAGAATCTCCTTGTCATAAATAGAGAAACCATTCTTTTTTATCTTTCAACTTATTGTTCTACATTGCTATGAGATACTCCTTGTATTTAATAGCTCCTTCAGTCTCTTGAAACATCATATTTTATAAGAAATATGAGTTGTGATAAATTTAGAATAGAAATTACAAGGCATGACTTCCTTACCTCCCTAAGCTTATCATCAACTTCTTATGTTATATTTATCCATGAATTTTTTTCTTTCTTATTCATGTTGGTTAAGGTTTCCATCTATGAAAACTCCCTAGAAAAATTTAGGCAATATATGTTCATAACCAAGGGTCCTCTTAAATCTATTAGTGTGGTATGAGATGGTCAATTAAACAATGTTTGAATATTTTCTTGCTCCACTTGTATGCCTTCAACCCTAGAGACATGGCCCATATATAAAACTTGTGCGAATACCCAAAATCATGCTTATTTTCTCTTATCAATATAGCCTCCTACTCTAAAGATCTCAAGGATTAAATATAGGTGCTCAATATGATCCATTTTTTCTACATATAAAATATCATCCAAAGATGCCAAATTTTTTTTCATAACTAACCAAGTTGATTACCAAATTCCTTATAGATTTAGAAGTATAAAATACATTAGTCATCCAAAAATGGAATAACCAATGATTTAAAGTATCCAATATGACACTTGAAAGATATTGTGTGTACATCTCCCTCATGGACACAAATTTAGTAGTTTCTTGATCTCAAACCAAACTTTGAGAAATTAACTCCCCCAATAATGAAGAAATGGTTTGTATTTGTTTGTGTGAAAGAGGTGTTTTACCTATCTAGTTCATCACCTAGGTCCTATTCACACTTGTTACTTAAGTTTACTTAGGGTACATATAGGAGAGCTATTACTTTATGTCCCAATTCATAATATTAATACATGCCATAATCTTATACAATCCTACATGTCACCTTTGTTTATATAACGAAGGGGTTTCCTTTGTAATCTCAATCAAGTTGTTTATTATTATATATTTGAATCCTTTGATAAAATATAATTATTCTCTCATAGTTGATCTCTCTTTTGATTTTATATAAGTTCCTAGATAGGCCTTAGGTGCCTACAATCTTCAGCCAAATCTTGCATGGTATAGAGAATTCTATACCAACTCTTACATGGTATGAGAGATTTGTGGTATTACTTCTTGTTAGTCTTAATTGAGAGATCTAGGTTGCAAATATTGGTGGATCTTGAAAATTTGTATGTTCTTCTCTTGCATAAAATGATGATATGGAGAATCAAAAAAACTTGATATAAATACTAGATTTCGGGGGTTTCCTCATCGTCTCTTTATATTGCAAGTTTATTTTGGAGCTTATTCGTGAAAAATTGAGCTCACCATTGTGTTCAAGGTATTTAAAAAAGTCATTTTTTCCTTTTGTTTTGTCTAAATCAAACATGTGAGGTTAGATCTACAAGGGTTTTAAGTTGGGAGATGGTTGCTAGATCCATAAGGTATCTAATTTTTTGGAGTATTTTGGGTCAAATATAACCCTGCCATCCCATCCAAAAGGCCCAAGAACCCTAAGATCGATTATCGATTCATCACAATTGGAGCACTTTGCCTCAATCCATCAAGAAAAATTTCCCCTCCTCAATCGTATGGATCATAGGGAATATTCTTCTTACCTCATCACTGCCCAAGCCTATGTAGTTCACATACATTTAACTTTAAAAAGTAATAATTTTATGTTTTTTCAATTTTTTTTCAAAAATATTTTTTTAATTTTTTAGAAATACCTACATGTGCAAGTACTTGTGTTGTAGCAGATTATTGTGTGCTTATTTGGGTGCCATGTGACACACCCAATACCAATTATGGTATCACATCGACTACAACATCCCAATGGAATATTTCACGCGTAAAAAAATATATAGTCAAAGAATATTTCACCATATTTTTAGTAGAAAAGATCCCAAGAATATTCTATCTTTGGGGCAATAGAAGAATATTATAGCACTGACAATATCTTTATGGTAGGTGATGTCATCTTATTGTCTATTGATGTCATCATCCACCTATTGTCTAATGACATAATCAAAATTTCTATTGACATCATCATTCCATCCACTGATGTCATCAATCCATTTTCTGACATCAACAAGTCAACCCCTTAATCAACCAACCCCTCTCCATTGGCAGCCTCTAATTTGCAGCTCAACTTAAGAGGTCAATAACTCAATCATCCAACCTTCGATTTGTGGGTAATTTTTTTATTTGGGGTATAATTGTGTGCTCTTCATAGTGGTTCAATTTATTTTTATTTTGGTTCTTGGTTATTCAAAAATAGAAAATTATCATAGGTTTTGCTGAGAAATTCTCATTTCAAGAACTTGTAGGCCTCTATTCTTGCTCCTATGATAACATTTTTTGGTTTAGTTTTTAAAAAAAGAGCACAATTTTTTGTATACTTTGTAGTGGTGTACTCAGATTGATCCAATTCTATCTAAAAAATTTACCTTGATTCTATGGCCAAATTTGACATTTGTATGTACCAAGATCAAGATCACCTTGCTATTTTTGGCAAGTGGTACCTACAATCACACTAAGAATAAGTTGTTAGATCATATATTGCTAGAGGGATTAAATGATTGAGTGAATTTTTGGAGGGTAATATTATACTTTTGTTGGATTGAGTCTCTTGATTTTCCTATTGTGTGACTAAAGTTGAGTTGATCATGGCTATCAAAAATCACCCCTAAAGTTGAGGAGTTTATCATGGATATCAAAAGGAACCCTACTATAATATAAGATTCGATAGATGGAACTATAATTATTGGTGTGATGAAATACTAACACGTTATAGGTGATGTTAGGATAGGTGACATTAACCTTGCAAACCTATGTTATTTTTATGTTTCGTAACCAAAATTTGTTCTCATTTGGTTTCGAACTAGAAGAATAATTGTTATTCTCCTTAAAAAAATTGCAAGCCCTTTTTCTATGAGGGATTTCTTGATGGATAACCCCTTTTGTATCACACCATCAATTGTGTTAGAGAAATGGATTCATAAGTGGAATAAGACCTCCTTGTTGACGTTTTCCATGAAGATCTGGACTAGTTGCTTCTCTAGTATATGGCAGGCATACTTTTTGGCTAAGCTTCACCATATTTGTAAGAATGATGTGAAGGTTTCACCATATCTCTATTTTTATTTGCACAAATGGGTACTGTTTATATCAATCGATATGCTGTATGAAAATTGTGTGATGAATTTTTCCATAAGTTCACTCCGAGTTTGTATACCTAAAGGCAACTGTGCAAACCATTTGAGGGCTTGTCCTCCCAGACTACATGGAAAAAGTTTCATAAGATACGTATGCTTATGTGCCACGTCTAAGGATGGTGTATGTAACTCCCTTATGTGCTCAATAGGGTCACCCTTTCCCTTGTGAATGCTCATGGGAAAGGGAGGCATGTGAATACTCTTATCAAAGGGGTATGGACATAGGCCATCCATCAAGTATGCTTTTCGACAGCCAATTACATGCATATTAGTCATCTGATTTTGCAATGTTTACAATTGTTGAGCTATTAGGTCCATGGGAAATGGTGTCATTGAGACCAATGTGGGTGTGATGTATTGCAAGGAACGTTTCGAGGGGTTCCCAAATGGGTTTGTGTTGTGGATTAAATCCATGCATATTTTGATGTTGATGCATGGGTGGAATGTGGTGGTGATATTGTGAAGTGTGTGTGGGATTTTAGGTAAATCATGATGGTGGTGGAGGAATGTTAACACCAACTGTGAACGATGTACCAAGATTATTTGGTCCTTATGAAGGGATTTGAGTAAACCCAGTTGTGTATGTAAAACCATGATAGTTTGGTTGTTGTTAAGGGTCTGGAGAAATCCCAAATGTGGAGTACGAACTAGGATTATTTGGTTGCGGTGGAGGTGGGGGTTGATCAAATCCAAATGTATACACTAAACCATGATATTTTAGTTGCAGTGGAGGTGAGGGTTGAATTAACACGAATGTAGATGACAAGCCTAGATTTTTGGGTTGTTGTGGAGGTAGGGGTTGAGAAAACCCAAAAGTAGATTGTGAACCTAGATTGTTAGGTTGTTGTTGGGGTGGAGTGATGTTGGGACCTATTCCAAAAAAGGATTGATTCCTTGTCATATGTGTATTTATGTTTGACAAAGTGGATGTGGTACCCACTTGTGGTCCTAGATACGAAGGGTTAGTCTTTTGCATCTTACTTGATGTAGTTGCATGGGATGAAGTTTGGGATGCAATAGTGGTGTGAGTTGGTGTTGCAGTTGTAGATGTAGAAGCAAATGGATTTTCCATGGGTTTATTGGATGGAGGTGTTGGTGTAGTATTCACAGTTGGTGTGTAATGAGATGTTTGGGTGGACGACATGCCTGTATTCAACTGTGGTGTGGGTTGTGATGTAGTAGGTGTAAGTGATGGTGGAGGTCTATTCATGGCACCAAATCCTAGTGTCACAGTGTTAGGACTCTCCCCTATGATGGAGTTTATGTCAAAATTATGCAATAGCGTTGCTCTATGTTATGCTAATTTTATAAAATATTTGTTGGGGTCTATTGACACAATTTCGTCAATAATTCTCAAGATCCTTGGATCTTGAGATGTGTTTTCAATTTCCTTGGGCATGAGCCTTTGGTTGACCTCTTTCAATGTGTAATCCTCAAAAGGGGGAAGAGCCAATTTTTTGGAGTTTGTGTGGCTACTATGTTTTTCACCAAAGTTCATATCACTAGTTGGGTCGTACATCAAATGAGAAGATAAGTCCATCTCTTGTCTTCTTTTAATTTTCAATTGTGTGACAACCATGCAAGTGATGGTGTTTGAACTTTGTCCTTTTCTAAATTTTTGTATCTTTTTTTGGTTTTTTGGTGAAGTTTTGGTATGAATGCAACTAAGATGAGTCTACTTTATGTTTTTGATATTTTCTAATTTGGGAAATTTTGAGGGTAAATGACTTAAAATGAAAACTATTTTTTTGTAATTTTTTTATAATATTTGGCTAAGTGCAAGAGACCTTTTTACCTTTTACTTTTGGACCCTAAAAGATGATAGATTTGAAAAAAAAAAGTTTTGGGGACTAGCGTAACCACATGTAAATTTCCTAAACCTCTAAGTGATGGTGATGGTTTATAAAAAGTGATTCCACAACTAGACCAATGAGTTGGGTGTCAAGTTTTGATCAAAAAGGTTTGTAAAAAAGTTAATTCACAACTAGACTAAAGAGTTGCAATCCAAATTTTGTTGATGGGGTAGATTTGTAAATGATGAGGTTTTTTAGATTCTTCAAATGACAACTCTAGACTTTGACCTCTAATTTTTTTTTTTTGGTATTTAGTTTTCAATATTTTCAAGACAAGATGGCTTACATACTCTATGATAATGACAGTAAAATGATGATGTTGTAACCTATGAAAGCTAGAAATTCTAAATATGCAATGAAAATTGGTTGTTTCAGATTGTGGAACTCTATGTAAAGATTAGGTTTCTAAATACAACCTTTGAATTTAACTCTATTTTTCCTATTAGACAAATGCGGTGTACAAATCCATAGATGTGATGCATAGGATTGTAACTGTGATGCAATCGAAAACAATTTCATTGTAGAACCATGCAAATGTGTTGCACAAAGTTGTGGCTCAATTTTGTTCACTAAGGTAGGAATTTTAACTAACAGAGATGCAATGTTTCACTAGATGATTGCATCACAGTCGACAATGGATGTGTCACACTATTTTGTAGTGTAGATACATAGTTGTGGTGCACATGTTGACATGTGTGATGCAAAATTTTAGGCAAAGAAACTTGACCTCTCGTTTCCTAGTCTTTTTTAATTTTATTATTTTTAGATGTAATTCAATGAAGAAAACACAAAAAATAGACATTGGATAAGTGATTAGTTGATTTTAATATTTTTTTTGTTTCCAATGATAAGAACGTTTACACTTTGGTCAAAAACGTTTACACTTTGGTCAAAATAGTGGTAGAATGGATGTGTAACTGTAGATGGGCCCACCTCCCATTTAAGGGGTAAATATTTAGAAAGATTGGGTATTTGAACAATTGGGTCAATTATAAAAACACCTTCTCTATATAAAGGCAATAATAGACTTCTAGTGACACGTGGTCATCGACAGATGGCATGGGCACACCTTCGTTCACTTATTGAGAGGTTATCGCTAGCAACTAAACAAGTTTTATCTCGACCTAGGAAAGCACATGGTGAGTAGATTTAGGGTACAATACACATCCCTTGCACCACTTTATTAGTTACATTTGAAGGACTTTAAAGGATTCTAAAATAAAAGGTTTTTAGTGGTAGAATAATGGTGAACATCATCGACCTCTCAGACATCACAACCAATTTATATAGCACGCCCAAAAATGTCACTTGAGGTCGAACCCTTGAGTTCTCCATTAGGATGTGTCTCAAGGTAGACCTCCCACTTCAAATAAAATGGTGATGGTTAATATTGCTATTTCTCATCACCTAGGATCGTACAAGTGCACAAGGGGAGATGATACTATGAACAATACACCTTCTTGTGCAAGCATGCAAGAGACAGTAATCAAGTGGTTCTTTTTAATTACAACAAAATGAAGTGTTCAATTTGTCTATTGATTTTAAACCCAAATGATAGATGGCATGTTCAAACACATTGTCCTTTTTAAACCCAAGATAACAAAATGAGAGTTGTGTTTGTCCTTTTTAAGAGCACCAAAAATCAAGTGTGGTAGATTGCGTCAGTTCTTTTCTAAGCACCCAAAATTGAAATGTGTAACAACCATGTTCCTTTAAGCATAAAAATCAAAATGTGTGAAATGAAGAAAAATAGGTTTACCAAAATGAAACAAAATTTCAACCAATTTCTCCTAATTTCATTCAATATGCAAGCTATAATATGGAAATGAAAAGGAGGAAAATAGGTTCACCATAATGAAACATATGGTTCACCTATTTTACTCTAATTTCATTCAAAATGTGTGCTATATTATGCAAATGAGGAATATAAATTAAATCTAACCCAACTACCAATCAAAAGGTAGATCTGGAAAGGGTCAAATGTTGTGTACCTTTCACCAAAGTTTCTTTTTCAAACCTCGCTGAGGACTCATTCTCCCTATGGCGAATGGGCCTTGGCTAGGACTCTGGGAATTCAATTTTTGGGTTTTGTTCTTCAATGTTTGAACTCCTAGATTCTAGTTGGTTACTATTAGAAATCCAAAAATAAAACCTATAGCTCAATTTCCATGATTTGACAACTTTGCAACTTTCTTCAATTTTGCTCTCCAAAAGATCAACCTAAAACCTGTAATCACACATCCAAGAGGGAAAATGTTGTTTGTTAGGGAATAGGGGTTTTCCTTGGTCAAACCCCGTTTTGGTAATTAAACTTTGAATTGAATAAAAGCATGAAAGGAATGATGAATGAAAAAATGCAATATCACAACTCATCACACCTTATTTGAAACCTTGGATAAATTTGCAAACTAGCATGAAGTGGCCTCAATAAATGTAGATCTTGATCATGAACTTGATGTGTAACAATTTCTTTGATATGCTTGATAGATCTTGAACACTACATCAACATATTAGCTCAACCAATATGCATGATGCAATACATCTTTCATATGACAATAGGAACCTTGATTGCTGCAATAATCTTCTTCAAATATGCCCTTGAATGCCTTAGAAATGCTTTGAATGCTCTCTTGATCGTAATTTTGCTATTAGTACTTGAATATTTGAAAGCTTAGATGAAACTATGTGAAATAACCTTGTATTTATACATATCTTAACACTAATTCCCGAAATTCAAATATCACAAGTTGACATCGAATTATAGATTTCAATTCATTAAAATATTGCCAAAAATATATTTCAGAGAGGGGTCCTAGGTCTAAGTGAGGACCCATTCGCCATGTGGTGAATGGGTCCTAGGCCACTTACCCAAACACACATCGAACAAGGTGAAATGCTATGTAAAACTAGGGTCATAGGACTAAGTGAGGACCCATTCACCCTATGGTGAATGGGTCCTAGGTCACTTACCTAGGACACACATCTTCCAAATTTGAGTCTTGTGTAATGGAATTTATGAGTGTCGGGTTTTATCCCTTGGAATTTGTATTTAATTAGGCTTGAATTTGAATTAAAGGGGTCAATTACAACAAATTAACCTCAATTAATTAATAAAGCCCTAGATTAGTGTGAAAGTTTAAAGATACACTTTACAACACCCTAACTAAGGCACCATTAAGTCCATTTAGTTTAAAAGGGCCCTAAACTTAATGCGAATTTGAAAAAAAAATTACAACACTAAATTAAGGCAACATTAGGCTCATTTTAATATTAATTATTCCCAAATCAAGTGTGAAAAAGGGATACTTTTTCCGTTACTACAATGTGTAACAAACCATGTCATTTTTCATCACCAAACTTGAAGTGTGTAAGAAACCATGTCAATTTTAATCATCAAAATTGAAGTGTGTAAGAAACCATGTCAATTTTAATCACCAAAATTGAAGAGTGTAAAAAACCATGTCAATTTTTAAGCACCAAAATTGAACAGTGTAAAACCATGTCAATTTTAAGCACCAAAATTAAAATATGTGAGATAATTTGAAAATGCCACAAGCTAGAAGAAAAAGGATTAGTAACACAAAATCCTTGATCTACTAATAAAAATAGAAAATAGTACTTAATAACTTTACCTTTCTATTTTTATCAGTCACTTGCGGTGCAGGTTCAAGCACAGTTGCATTTTACCGAGAAGCAATTATGTTGCATGAAGCCACAAATGCGACGTTAGGGAAAGTGACTATGACATTTTGTTCATCGATTGTGGTTTACAAAGGAAAAAATGTGGTGGACTATCAAAAACCTTCAAAATAAATAGAAAAACAAAGTGACGGGTACGACACAACAAACTACGTATGTGTCACTAAGATTGGCGATTGCATTGATCGGTCAGGTGACTGTGGTTTGAACAGGACCCTGTGATTGTGTAACAGTCTTCCACAATTTCATCAATGTCTGTTGCGATTGCGTCAGTATTCTTGTAGCTTCACAAAAAATTAGATCCATACAAAATTAGCTAAAAAATGTGATTTTCACATTAGGTTCACCAAATTGTAAACTAGAAATTTGAAGCAAGGTCATAGAGTTAATAGGAAATGAAGCACACAACCACTATATGCAATCCTAGTTACTCAAAAAGATCTAATCTATTCAATAGAAAACATGCAATAATAAGTAAAACCAGGTTTTAAGCAAGTGACATCTTCACCTTCACCGTATTGCCATGGATGACTTTTATTGTTCCTTCTTTGTAAGCTTTGCTCTCAGTTATGGGTATGCTACTCTATTGCTATGAAGCTTCAAGTATATTTGAGGATTGTAATGATGCAAATGTTGAAGTTTAAGAGTTCGTGGTTAGCCCTGAACCTACAAGTAAGGCTTGATTTATAGAAATTCTTTTTTCAGATGAACGATTTGGATTCAAAGGTGAAAATTTGAGATCAATGATCGAGGTCTGTTGAGAGAAAATAGATTGGAGAGTTAATTGGCCTAATCAATTCAATCAAGGAAATTGATTAGATAACCAATAGAAATTGATTAGATAATCAATGGAAATTGATTGATCAATCAATGGGATTGATTGATTAATTAGTGGGATTGAATAATTGGAAGAATTGATTTGTTAGTCAATAGATTAGATTGAATAATCAGTGGATTCGATTGATCAGTCAATAGATTTGATTAAATAATCAATGGGTGTGATTGATCAATCAAAAGTGTGAGAATAATTAATTAATTAATCTCTAGAGGGCAGTGCAAACAAATATTGAATTATTAAAAAAAAGATTATTTATTAATAGATCATGTTGAGTGAATATTGGAGAATTAAATAATTAATTTAATTATTTAATCTAGAAGTGGGAAAGTGGTTTAATTAAATAATTCGTAACAATTATTTAATATAAGAAGGTTGTTTGGTGTTAATCAAATAGTTACTAATAACTATTTAATTAAAATAGAAGAATTAGTGAAATTAGTGACATAATTAAATAAATAAGGTTTATTTAATTAATCAAGAAGAATAATGTTTAATTAGGACATTATTAAATAAATAAGATTTATTTAATTAGTGAGAAACGATGAATTTGAATGAATTAATTAAATAATGTAAAATTACTTAATTAATAATAGAATATAAAAATTGATAATAAAAGGAAGAGTGAAATTTAGTAAAAAGATGTTGCTCGCTTGTAGGTAGGACAATTTAGGGTATCTACATTTGCAATGTCCTTGTAATATTTTATTGTAGTCATTTAATAGCTATTGCATTCAAATATCAAATAATATTATTATACACATCATAACATAAATCATTTAGTTGTAATCATTTTTGTTATTAATATTCATTCATTTATCATTGTTTGATAGTCATATCTTGTATTTCACAACTAATTTTCAACTTGCATAATTTGAAAAGTTTATATAATTCTAATAATTGTTTAAATGAAAACTACAAAAATCTCATGCACTTTCCTTTCTCTCCAAAAACAAAAATAAATTCAATTCAATTGATTTATTTGTCCAACAAGCAATTAATTTTCACCATTTTTTAAGTACATTATTCTACATAGCATAATATTGCCCCCCCTACCCCCAAAAAAAAACAAAAATCACAACCAAAGTATGGGTCATAGACTATTATATTATGTAGACGTCAAAGTCTAATTCTAGGATAAAAAAGATAAAGTTTCCTTAGTGCCCATTATGTGGTGGGCAAGTCATGGGACTTTGATATTGACAAGTGAAACCATGGGCTTTGAATCCAATTAAATTAAAAAATAGGAGTTGGGCCACCATTATGCTTACTACCAAAACACCTTTAATGATTTTAAAAATAACAAACATTACATAAGCTACACAAATCTTATTTATTTATGATTGAAATGAATTAACAATTATTTCCTGTCTCTTCTGCCACCCCATTATTGACCATGAAATATGCATTCAAAAAGAAATGGAAATATGCATGTTATGCTCAACAAATTCCCAAAAGTTTTGTATTTCATTCATTTTTAGAGTTAAATACAAGCTAAGAAAATGTGGGTAGAACAGAGAAATTTAAAGAAAGAATAATGTCTTAAATAATTCAAGTGAAGGGGTGGGGGGCCTAGTTCTATTGGCTAAAGCATCCTATTGCAAGCAAGAGGTCACAAGGTCTAGTCTCCCTCCAAACCCGTGGTACTAGAGAGCGTGTCGCACCATCGGATGGATACCCGACATACCCAACATACCCAACCTATTTCTACAGTCTAAATAAATAAATAATTCACATAAAAAGAGTTAACATTCATAATAAGGAATGGTGTGGATATTTAAATCTAATTTCATTGGGTAAGAAGATTATTTTCATATTTTTAATATACTTTATTTACAAATGAATGAAGATTCATTGATTGGCCTAAAGAATGATAAATCAAAACTTTATTCTTTTAAGCATTTATATTTCTCTAAGATATACGTTTATATTTAACAAACTCAATTTCATGTAAGATTCTCAAATTCTAGAATTTGTATCCTTTCAATTACATAGAAATTAGAGCGTTTATAATATCATATTCCTCGTGTCCCCAAAGTCCAAATATCCCTTTTTTTTAATTTGAGATTTTTTTTATATTACCCCTAACAATAAAAAATGGGTACCGACAAAAAAAAACAAATAAAAAATTGGAAGATACGAAGATACCAAAAAATCTTACAAAATATTAAACAAAAACAATAAAAATGATATAAACTAAATTGTCAAAGCTCGCCTCAATATAAATGCCATGGTTTAGGAGAGAGGATCACATGAAGCTTACAACAATCATCATCCATCACTTATTATTTATAAAATTTTATTTTCCCCAACTTCCTCTTGCTTATAAACATTTTTTAGTATTTGGTTTTGGTTTTTAACTTAGGGTGATGTAATATATTTTTAAAGTTGAAGAGTATATATATATATATATATATATATATATATATTTATATTTAGTATGTTTAATTTTATTTACATCTAGTTATTTATATTTATTTTTATTTTTATGTTTATGTATGTTTAATTTTAATTTAATTGGTTTATTTATTTAATTTTAACTATTAATTTAATTTTTATCCATGATTTAATTTTATTGATGATTGTTTGGTTTAGGTTGAGTTTTTCGGAGTGACATCATCTTTGCAAACACATTCTTGATCTTTTTAATTACAAAATGAAAATTAAAAATTTAGGCTATTAGTCCCATCTCACATTTTGATCTAAGGTCAATTTTGCACAAATATTTACAATTTATTATTATTTTTTATATATACAGACATGCTTATTACATACATTCTAATCATCCAAAAGTCTAATATCCATTATCCAATCATTTAATATCTTCAACTATCACAAGAACAATCATTTGTATTTGCATTCCAATCAAGTTAGGAATCTAGCAAATTTGAAGCCTCATGAGTCTCAATATATTTTTTAATATTGACAACTTGATAGAGAATCCCTAAGAGTTGAACAAAGAATATCATTGTCTAGAAGTCTATGTATGTGAGAATCCATAAGATAGGATCCAAAAGTTAACAAAGATCGAGTTTGTGGCTAGAGAGCAAGGTCACAACTATGAACCTAATCCAAAACTATGAAATCAACCCATCACAAAGAAAAAATGAGTATTTTGATTATGATCCACACCCATAACTATCTAAGGAATATGTTGATTCCAAAGTGTGCAAGTCTCACTATCTTGAGCAAATAATAATCATTCTTCACTTACACAACTAAATAATCTTTCTTTGTTAATGCATGTTATATAGTGGCATCAAAGAGTTTCATGTTGTTACCATGTACATAAAAATTAAAACTATAAAATAACTCTTAGGTAGATAAAAATAATTCTTCAAACCAAAATGAAAGTAAACAACATTAACAAAGTAAAATAATACTTAAACAATACTTAAGGAGAAATCTAAGCACTAAAAAATGAGTCTCAACAACTAGGCCTAAGGAAGTAATCAAATATAGTAAAAAGTATCTCATAAATAGAGAAAAGGAGAAGACCCTATGAAAATAAACTCCTCTCCAAAATAGAGAAATAGAAGAACAAATAAACCTCCTCAAAAGTTGTCCCTAAAAGATAGAAACATGAAGAACTCCTAAAGCATGTAGAAGTTATAAACTATGTTAAAGAAGAATTGATTTTTGGGAGAATCAATGAACCCTCCAATGAATGTAGATTAGTATAAGAGATACGTGAGACACAAGTATGCTACACAAGTAACCCTATAAACACTACTAAAGGTGCATATAGTGCTCTACGTAAATACCAAAGTCTCATGAATATTGATCAATGAAAAGTGGTAGAAAACTTTCTACATTTCTCTTTAAAATCATGCAAGCATTAGCATAATCATGTTATGATAGCCCTCATATAATGATTGTTGGTGTAAATAGTAACTTTATCAAACTAGTTAGCTTTTAGCCTACCTAGGAGAGTCCTATAATTCACATTTCTTAAGTATCCGCTTAGGGACTTTTAGCCTTTTGTCTCACTTCATAGCATTGAGACAT
The DNA here is from genome assembly GCA_007258455.2 of Sequoia sempervirens. NCBI lineage: Eukaryota > Viridiplantae > Streptophyta > Pinopsida > Cupressales > Cupressaceae > Sequoia > Sequoia sempervirens. Next base: position 224,128 of record VDFB02000613.1, on the reverse strand, counting down.
GTGTTCTCATCATTTGAGACACCTACTACATGCACACTTTACACTTGTTCATACACTTGTCACATGAGCTCATAAGTTTTGCATATTTGGAGGGGTAGTCAGTCATTGTCTCCTACCTTTTCACCTCATCCACCTTGCCTATATACACAAAGCTTTATCATTATATTATACCTCTTTATTTTTATTTGATAGACATACTATTGTGTTCATCATTTCACTTGTGGAATGTTATCAATTCGATCTCTATGATCTTGGCATTCTCCAACATGGTATCAAAGCCATGAAAGCAAGTTCCTTCCTGCATGAAAGTGACTCCCACACATAGCCCTATCAATGAAGCATCATGGACCTAAACAAACATCATTGCATTCAAAAGATCCAAAAATGAAAAATAACTTTCATAGTTGGTATGAGTTTTCCACAGTCTATGAAGTTACAATATTTAGCTTTTGGATTCAATTGTGTCAGGCTTTTTGTCAACGTTTCTGATCACACTTAGTTCCTTTTCTCTTCTTGATGATAGATTACTAAGTGTGATTTGAAACGTCGACAAAAAACTGACACAGTTGAATCTAAAAACTAAATATTGTAATAACTTTCATTTCATAAATTTCAATAACTTAATTTTTTTACAATTTTTAATTTCTTATACTTATTGTACTATACAAATCCATATAATACAAAAAAGTTATTTTATATATATATGGTGTCAAAATCACCCTCTACCTATATGCCCCTTTTGATCAACATTTGCTCTTTTGTGAGATTTTGGCCACTTTGGCCTATTGACAGGCATATTTGGCCTATCCGGCATGTTTTGGAAGTTTCACGAGTTCAAAATTTGCAGAATTTTTGGCCTGATCGGCCTATTTGTAAAGTCCATGGTGGCATCACCTGTTTCCAAGGTCAGTTTTTTTTCGGGCTAACAGTGTTTTTTAAGGTTTTCAAGACATTTTCTGCCTCGTTTGGCCTAAATAGGCCTCACACATTTTGTCTAGTCCACTCTAGCTTTTTACCTCTGGTTTCTCGTTCCAGTCACCAAATCTAGGCGTATTTCTCTAGGAACACTGACTCAGCGCCCATCTCGGGAACAAGTTTCTTGTCTTTGCATCACGACTTTGGACGGACTTGGTCTCCATTCTCCAAGGCATGCAGTCCTGAAGCCAATAAATATCTACTTCTTGCGGTCCTTTTCTCACTGCTTCCTTCCACAAATTGGGCTTTGCAAAGGCATGTGGATAATCACCAATGCGCCATTTGTGGGGCATATCCAGCTCCAAGAGGTATGTAGATAATCAAAGAATCAGATTCTATGCAACCTTCATTGATTCCCATGCAACCTCTTTTGTTTCGACCTTGCAACTCATTTTGTTCCTTTTTCTGATGATGATGGATCACTGAGTATGATCCGAAACGTCAGCGAAAAACACACACAGTTTAAATCAGGAGCTTGTATTACTAATCTATTGTTTGTTGTCACTGATAAGACATGGTCATTGTTCCAACAGTTCCACATGAGCCCACGACTCATTTAACATGGCTTCAACAATCCTCACGCGACCTCCACTGAGTCATTTGTGTTGCCCTTGTGGCTCACAAAGTCCCCTCGCAACCATCCATAGACTCAATCAAAGCACTATTGTGTTAACGGTTTATATGGTTATTAGTTAAAAACTATTAGCATTTCTTGCAAACATTTAACGCTACCATGTAGTCATAGTTAACATTGATTTTATATGGTTAACATTATGCTAGTGTCACTATAACATTTATTATCACTACCACACATAAACGTCAACTATAACAATGTGTTCATTGTCAAACAAACCACTAATGTTTTGTGATAACCATTAGCAGTTATATTTAAACTATCAACTCATTAAAATGCTTATGAATAGGGGATATTTTTTGTTTTTTTCATAACTTCAAAATGGGGGTCAAGATTTCAAGTGTAAATAATCAACAATAAGCTGGTTACATCATTGACATTTTGACATCGAGATGATTTGGATTTTGTGTTTGTTTATTAGCATTTTTTGGCCTCTAAAATCAACAATGTAAGCAAATTTTGACATGGCATAACTTTCATCCTGATTATTAAAATTTTGTAAACTTTTTTTAATTTCTATCAAAAATTTGCAAGGAATTCATATTTGCTTGTATTTTTAAGATTTGGATTACCCAATTTTCCAAAATTTGTAAAATCACTGTGTATTATAAATGATTGATTCAACATCCAATCTTCACACAAGTAATTTCTCTTGCATATTATTTGGCCGCGGGGTGGGGGACAGGGGGGGCCGAGGGGGGCGGGGCTATTTTTTAGCATTAATAATTTTGGGGGATATACTTACATTTCATGTTGATATTTATTAAACAATTAGATTATGTCTAGAAATTGTAAATTGTAAATTGAAGTGCACATATTGTGGAAGTAATCAACATGAGGATGATTTTTTCCCTCATACCTCGCAGTCTCTCATCCAACTCCTTTTCAAGATCACGAAGCCTAAATCACTTGTTACATCTAAATCTGGTGTTGACTTATCCATGAGTTTCATCGATTCTTTGCATCAAGACATTGTTATCGTCATTCTAGATTTGCCACATTGGGATGCATATCTACCAAACATATCATCTATGTTTGTATAATCTCACCTTGCAGATTTGGATGACATTATTGAGGACATTCATCTCCTCTATGAAGCATCACCATTTCCATCTTTGGATATTTCTCTTTCCTTGCCTATATCAGTTCTTCTATCATGACAAATTGTGCAAATATTCATGAGTTAACCTATCTGACTCTATCATCATCATCTGGAACAATATTAGATTCACTTTGGCCCAGTAGTCTCCATACAATTATGGTCCTTGTTCTTGAATCACATATGTTGTTTGATCCATCTTATCAACATATGTCATACATCAACATTGTCTTGGAGACCTTTGAGTATCATTTGAAGGCATTATTGACATCATTTGGCTTTGGATCATGAGAAAAATTCAGAGACATTCATCTTACTTCTTGCATATTCCTATTTGGAATGGGAAGTCATTTTGTACACATTTGTTGTGTTCTTTCTTCCCAAGGGGAGAAATGTTGTTCGACGATCATAGATAATCTTCAACATCCAATGGAAAGCATCTACCAACACTATAGGCATCATTTTGAGTGGAGTCTGCATGGCTTCTCTTCTCCTATCAATTTTGGGAGGAAGCATTTCCTCACATGGAGTTCATTACTTCACTTTTTTTTTTGGGGGCGGGGGCGGGTGGAGGGGGTTTACATAGACCTTCTCTATTTTCTCTCCTATAGGAGGAATATTTATTGTACATTGTGCTATAAGTAGTCCTTGGGGGTCACGATGAGTTCTCCATCTATCACTTATCTTCTTCACTTGTCCATTCCATTGTGTTTGTATCATTTCTCTTTTGGAGAGGATTTTTATTTCCCACTAGGTTTTCTCCTTTACTCCACTTTATGAAAAATGTGTACATGAGTACCTAACATGGCCTAGTAGTCAAGACTCGTCATCAGTGCAACATTTCTCCCTAAGTTGCACTTAGGGGGTGTTGGTGTAAATAGTGACTTTATCAAACTAGTTAGCTTTTAGCCTGCCTAGGAGAGTCATATTCGCATTGCTTAAGTCTCCACTTAGGAACTTTTATCCTTTTGTCTCACTTCATAGTATTAAGACATGTGTCCTTGTCATTTGAGACACCTACTACATGCACACTTTTGCTCACACACTTGTCAAGTGAGCTCACAAATGTTGCATATTTGGAGGAGTAATCAATCATTGTCTCCTACCTTCTCACCTCATCCACCTTGCCTATATATGCAAGGATTTCTTATTGTATTATACACTCTTCAATTTTATTTGATAGACATAATATTGTGTGCATTGTTTCACTTATGGAAGGTTATCAATTTGAACTCTCTGATCTTGGCATTCTCCAACAATGATACAAAGGGAAGGGAATTGGAAAATTAATTGAAGTGTGGCACAAACGTGTGCAAAGGAATGTAGAAGAAAAAATAGGTCCAATATGATGTACGAGCAACTAAAAGAGGTGTACAAAAATAAGGCACACACTCATAACGCTTGAATATCTTGAATTCTTTATTGTCATGGAATGACACTCATTGAACAAAGTTGTGATGGTAAAACCAAGGAACATACACAACTTCCATGTCACTTTATAAAATAGTATGAATAAAAAAGGCACATTATGATGTACAAAATTTTCCCTTAAGAAACAAAAATCAAATTTGGCACTTTATCTTAGTGTGTTTAAAAATAAATATGTTGTAGAGTTCTTATAAGGGTACAAAAAGGATGATTTTAGTTTATTTCATGAGGTGACCACAAGAAGACATAGTTTAATCATGCCTTACAATCTCACAATAAATAAATAAACCCCTCCCCAAAAAGAACATAAGTTTTGAGTATAATTTGTACAATTTAGAAGCCTGAATCAATCATTTACAATAAATGGTGATTTTATAATTTTTTGAGAAAATTAGGCTAAGGAAAAAAATATATTTACCATTACATCACTTTCATGTTTCTAATATATTTTTTTAAAATTGTTGGTTTTTGACATTATGAGCAAACATTATGCCTTGTTAAAAATGTCAAAAAAAGATGCAAGACTAAAGTTTGGAGGAAAATCTTGAAAAAATATAGTAGGATGGAGAAAAAATAATTACGTAGCAATGAAGTGCTTAGAAAGAGTTGTCCAACACCTATGAGAAGTTAAAAAGTGACTTCAAATGCTTGAGTTATGTCAAAAAACATTTAAGAGTATTCTTGGTGGTGCTAGTGAAGTCCAAGCAGTGTCATGATAGAGGCAACAAAGTTTGAGCAACGTTACACAAAATTTGACAAGTCTATCTAAGTTCAGAGTTGTGTAGACATATCATGGAGTTTGAAAGGCCAATTTCTAAAAAAAAAATCTAGAGTCTAGAAGTTCAAAGTCGAAAAAACCGATGTTCTACAAATATGCTTAAAATTTTGAAAGTACAGGGTGTTGAATAAAAATGTTGCAAACACCAAAATATTATAAAGATGGCTTGGAGTTTAGAAGTTTGGTGATGTGCAAAGATCTAGTAGAATTCAAAATTTGAGTCGACAAAATTATCTATAAAAATATGTGAAAATGCTATATAGTCTAAAGGTTTGTAGTTTGTAAAAAGAACTTGGAGATAAAAGGCCAACACAAATCAAATTTATAGGCAACAGAAGGCAACATTTCGACAATCATTAGGAAATTAGTATGGATTTTTTCCTAGTGGTGGGAGGTCAACAATATTATAGTGACCAACGATGGATGGAAGAAATTATGCCTCTAGTATGGTACTACCCATAACATTTGACATGAATTGCTAATAGAGATTTTGACCATTGAGTAAAGAACAAAGCCAAATCTAACAATGACCTATAGACTATACTAAGATACATAAATGAAAACATAGGTTTTGGAAATTTTGAGCACAACCATGAGGTTAGTTTTTCTCCAAGATACATAGTATGAATGTAGGTGCCCAAAAACACTTACAAATTAAGATTATTTGTGAAGGGATTTGCAAGCTTGCTTTGATACCATGGGGTGTGTGCAAGAAGTTGAGTCCACTTTTTGGCCATTTAGTGGAAGTGTTTTCCCTAATTTTCAGAATTCAACACATTTGACCTTAAAATTTGAAGCACTTAGAGATGGAATCTTGAAATAAGTCACTGATCATAAAATGTAGTACTCGAAGTCTAGTTTCTGAATATGTAATTTATTTCAATACCCAAATGATACAAATTGTTTTTCAATAGGCATTTCTAAAAACCACTGTTTAAAAGTCACTTTTGTTTTACCATACCATGCACGTGTATGTCATCCATATTTTTGTTGGTGTGAATAAGTCTTGTACCTAGTTTATTTCTTTACTAGGACTTAGGGGACTTAATTCACATGTTAAGTTTACTTAGGCTATTAGTTGTCATATCTAGATAAGTATTAGTTGTCTTATCTAGAATTTCCACTTTCCTAGGTAGTTATGAGTTAGTTGTCTCATGTAATAGGATTAAGACACTTGTCATGATCTTGTCTTATCCTATCTCTCATCCTTGCCTTATAAGCAAGGCATCTCTAGCATATTTGTTAATAGATGGCATATAGCATTGTATAGTATTGCATTGATCATATTGTATCATATTGCAATCCTTGTTTGGTGGAATAGCATCTTCCATTGTTGCTTCTCTCTATTTCTTGTGGAGGTTCTTTGGCGTTGCAGATTGAAGATCTTGGGTTGTTAACTCCAACATGGTATCCGAGCTTTGAATCTGGCAAGCCCCTTCCATTTCTTTATTAGAGTTTCCATCAATTTCTATTGTCATTTTTGAGTTCTTGTATCCTATATTGCATGCTTGCATTTTGGTGAGATCTGGTGGTTGCAGC
>VDFB02000613.1:192504-217575 GCA_007258455.2 Sequoia sempervirens | reverse complement strand
CTTTTATATGCAATGCAATGGGTTTCGAGGAAGGGATTCATGTAAATTGATCACCATTAGAAGGCTAATACAAACATTTCATTAATTCATGGTTGTTCTTCAGGATCTCAATGAAGCTAAGAAATTGGTGAAGAAAATGGCAAAAGCATTGATCAATAACCAATTCCTATGGCATTTGATAATCAAGTCATTGCTTTTGTGGTGCAAGGCACTGGATTATACCCCTTGAAACATATTTTTTTGATAAACAATGGTGTTGTCAATGACCTATGTAGTCCTCTCATTAAAATGGTATTTTCACATAAGCAAGAAAGAAGACAAAAAAAGGGCATCTAGAGGTGCAATCTTCCTAAAGAAAGTGTTGGGTCTAGTAACAATTGATGGTATTGCTTGGCTTAATACAATTATTTCTAATAACTCCATTGATGAAGATAATATCTAGTTTAAAATGCATAAATTAATTGTAATATAGATCATAATGATAATCTTAAAAAAATTATTAGAGGTCATAAAATTGTAGTATATAAATTGTTACATAATTTTTACAAATTTGCCCTATTTTTTTTACTATGAGATTTTGTCAAAACTTAAAAATATTGTTAAAACTAAAATATGTATTTATTGTTATATATAATAGAGAAGGAATGGTCTTTAAGACCATAATTTACTAGTAGTTTATATAAAAATTAAAAATAATTTATTTTCATTTAGAAATAATAAAAATACAAATATTGACTTATTTTTACTTAATTTATTATATAAATAGAATACATACTTGAAAAGTAATCTCTAAGATAAATATATTGATTCATTATTAATTATAATATATACTTTTATGAATTCCAAATATAACAATAAATTTAAATTAATTAATTGACCTAAACTATAGTCTACGCGTAATTTTCTCGCTCTCGTCCCATAACCAATCAGTCAAAAACTTCTAGAGTCAATTTGCAGGTAGGAGAGAATATAATAATAAAATATGGTATTTTGCTAATATTCGTCAAAAACATGTGATTCCGTAGAGATATTTTAGGCAAGACAAAATTATTTATTTTTCATATGTATTTATGGATTTATCTCTCTAATTTAATTATAACTTACTAATTATATTTTAAAATAAGTGTTATATAATAATACACTATTTATCTTTTAAATATTAATAATAAAAATTATTTTCTTTTATTGTGTTATAATAATTTTAAATATATTTAGTCTATAGACTACAAGATTTTAATTATTTTGTTTTATTGTGTTATTTAATGGTAAAAGCCTTCAAAATATGAGATGAAAGCTTCCAAAATCTCATTTATCATGTAAAAACTAGATAAATACTAAAAATCAAATAATATTTAATTTGTTAAAATAAAAAATTTGAGAATCTAAGTTTGTCTAAGTGAAAAAAATCTAGATTTATCTAAGTTTATTTCATTGCATTATTTAGCACTTATTATTAATTGTTTAATCCATGTACTCTCTAACATAATTTTCTATGGGCATAATCCTTAAACCTTCTTTAGGTACAAGTGCTAGTAAATACATTTATTTAAAAATATAATCTTAAATTGGTTAACTAAAATTTTATTTAAATGCATTTTATTTTACATCCATCACAAATAAAAACAAAAAATCCAAAAATTAAGAAATCTTCAAAATTCTTTTCTAAAACTAATAAATAATAAATAATAAATGTAAAATCTAAAAACAAAAATATATTTGTTATAATATATTATATATAATGTAGATAATATAATATATTATATATTACAATATACATATAATATATTAAAATATATAATGATAATATAATATATTTTATATTAAAATATATAATAACATTATAAATATTATATTATATAAAGTGAATATTAAAAATATTAAATGTAAAATCTTAAAACAAAAATATATTTATATAATATATTATATTAGATAGTAATATACTACATATTATATATTAAAATATATAGTAATATTATTAAATATAATAATTATATAATGTAGGTGTTAGCAAAAAATTCAAAAATTAAGGAATCTTAAAAAAGAATATTTTCAATATTTTAAAAAAATCAAAATGTAGATAATATAATATACCACATATTATATATTAAAATGTATAATGTAGATAATATATTGATGATATAAATTTTGAAATGTCATTTCCTTCATTAATAAGGTGGAGGCAAGCATTGTGGAAGTAATCAACTCAAGATCTTTAGCTTTCGGTGGACAAAGGCCAGCTTCACAAGTTGGGATGCATTGATGAGGAAAAGTTGGAATGGTTTAAAGGTTCCCTCCTTTGTGGGCGAGGGTGGGTCAAAAGCTCAAGAAGTCAAAAAAGAGTGTGAAATGGTACCCCTCTCCCCCCCCCCCCGATATTGGATGGTACAAGGTTAACTTTGACGGGGCCGCAAGAGGCAATCCCAGTTGCTTGGGTGCTAGTTGTATAGTCAAGGATTGGGAAGGGAAAATTATAGCTAAATTGGAAAAATCACTACCTATCAACATCAACAACACGACAAAAATGACTATTGCCTCCCTTGGAATAAAGTTATGTGTGGAGCTAAAACTGTCTAAGATTGTAGTGGAAGGAGATTCGACTATTATCATCAATTCCCTTTGTTCGGGGCATTCAATGAATTGGAAACTTGGAGGGGTTTGGAAGACACTATGGTGTTTCTAAAGAGCTTTAAGAAATATACGGTCAATCGCATATATCACGAACGGAACCAATAAGCGGATGCTCTTTCTAACCTAGGAGTGGATGGGGTAACAATGAAAGAGGTTTTTGACACAGGTGTTCCTGTTTGAAAAAGAAAAGTGGGTGGTTAGGTGGGTAACTCTCCACAAACAAAGTTGTGGAGAGATAGTAATCGACACTGTGCACCTCTTCGTGGCATGCTACCACATAGACATTCTCCTAGAACTGTTGGCTAATAGCTCAAGGTGGCGGCGTGGTGGGACAATCAATTTGCAATTATGGTTTTAAGTGTCATTGTCTTGTCAAGTGAATGGTTTACATGCACGAAGATTTGCAAATTAGGAAGGAAAAACCTCTAAAAATTGAGGCTCTCACTTAATAATGGCGATTTGATCTTACTGTAGGTTATGAGCTTGTTGTGAGTTGGCGCTTTGACATTCACCTTGGGACTCACGGTTATTGCATGGATTAAATTTAGCAGATTTGGTTTCATTCCTCATGGCGATGTTCATTATCCAGGTTTCATTGAGTGGTCTAGTATGTGGTGGTATGGACACTCTTGTGCAACTATGGAGCAGTAAGTGGCAAATGACCTTTCAGGGGCCCTGTGATGATGTTGAGGATGTGGCATATCATCTACCACCTAGACTTCCTCAAGTTCATGGCGGTAAAAACTCATTGTTGGAAAAAGTTTCATGGACAGTAGAGAGGGTTACAGGTTGGACACACATATCTCCTCTTGTGTGTTGGCTAGGTTGTTGGATGTGGATGTCCCGAAGCAAGAAATCAAAATCATAGTGTAGTAGTTGTTCAAAAAGGATTTGTTACTAGGTTTGGAGGAGGCTTTGGCTGCAGCTAGTCCTAGTTTCGGTATTCCATGACTAAGGGATTTGGGGTAGTTAGAGGTGTATGGGGAAACAGTGAATTTTTATCCCTTCCTTTTGGATATCCAAGGGCTCGAGCTAATTGAACATCGAAAGCTTGCGACGACGAGGATTGATTACCTAAGGCAGAAGTTTCATCTCATGGCTAAACGGAATGCTTCATGGTAGTTCGACTTCAGGGTCTTTGCCCAAAACAACTTATGAGGTAATAGGTAATGACACATATTTTTTGGTGTCTCGACTTTACCGACTTAAGATATAAGGCAATGTAATAAGTAGTAAAGGTTAGCTTGGTTCTATGTCATACATTTTACCTCAACACTGCGCAACCTCCTTAGTATGTTGGGGTTTTTTGTTGGTTTTTTTTGGTATGGGGAGTGGTGTCTAGGTCAAACTTTATGCCATAATGACATCCATACTGCAATGTACTGCTCTTTTTTTACAGTTTAATATAAATCTAATCTTACCTATCTATATATATAATGTAGATAATATAATATATTATATATAAAAATATATAGTAATATTATTAATATATTATATTATCTACATTATATATATAATATTAACAAAAAATCTCAAAACTAATGAATCTTAAACTAGCAGTTGCACCAAAGGAGGTGCAATGGTTACGCCTATTATATTTTTTATAGTTTATGTTTGAGATGAGGTCTATAATTCTCAAGTATATTAGATGTTACAATTAGGGTGTAACATAGATTTGTGTTTCAAATGACCATTCAAATAATTTTATGGTAGATGTTTATTATCCTTTGTGGAATACACTTGGTTTCCTATCTATTATGATTTGAATTGATGAATCATGATAATAATCGATATGAAAATTCATTTTAGAGATAAATTATATGTCTATTTCATCTCCACACATGTCTTACAAACTATCTTACATATGACATTTGTGCATCCTTAGCACATTAAATTCAAAACCCAAGACATAAATTTAATAATCTTTTTAATTTAATAGGGAATAATATAGACTTCATTTGTTCAATGTGCATGTGACTTGAGGCAAGTAAATCAAAATATAAATTGGATTTTCATGGAGGCATTAAATCATTATACTTATTGTCCATCCTCTCTCATACTAGATCATTGCAATCATAACAATATGCATGAAGCATTTATTAAAATTAGACTTTGATTGATGCACATAAAATAAAATTTACTTCTTCTTCATCATCATCTAGGCCATCTACATGGTTGCTTGTAGTGTAATAACATTTTGGATTATTGTAAAGTCAATATTTTCTAGGTGTTGACCTAAAAATAATCTAAAGAACAAAATCACATGTTATATAATCAAATCCACAACTCATAGCTGGCAAGGTAAACCTTGTTGCTTTATGAACAATCATTTAAGTTGCAATGCTCTCCATTTCATTCCATTTTTTAACATGGATTGTGCACAACACCATCGGAAATTCCTAAAAACTGTAGCCCATAATATAGCATGCAACAAAAAAAAGTCAAATCCAAGTTAGGTGGATACCAATGGGTAGCTTTTTTCATACTTTACGAGAAGTAACCAAATTAAAAAAAAAACCTATCATATCTAAATTTTGAGAACGATCCTCTTGTTGGAACAGGGCCACTGAGTTGGTTGTTAAAATGATATCTGAAAAATTCAAGCCATAAAAAACAAGAAACATAACAATAAGCTACAAATAGAGCATAACATATATCATATATCTACAGAAAATGAAGCACCAAAATACCTTAAATCATGTACCAATGGAAGAAAACTATGAAGATTTTGAAGACTGCTCTGGGAGAGGAGGAAAAAGTCCTACAAGAAAAGGGCATTTTGAAGCATTCAAGAAGTATTGATGCTTTGCTACTATGTAATCCTTGTTCTTATCAAGGAATTGAACCGCCTAATATGTAACTTGTTCCAACATTAAAAGTAGATACTTTAATAACTAGAAATTACAAAAAGCACAAAACAATTCAGTCAAATTGTAAGGGCTAAAGCCAACACTAAAATTACATCACTAGCATAATGAGCAATAGTGAAGCTAGTTCGATAAATTCTTGGCTTGCTAGAATGCTTGTTTTTCACAAATGTTGAGTAAAGTTTTTGGGAAAAAGTTGTGTGTTGATTTTGGAAATATACTGCAAAAGTATAAAATATTTTGTAGTCAACATCCCATAAAAATGTTTGCAAGGTTAATAACTGCAAAAGGAACATCAAAAAGTCACATACTATCACCTCTACAACCAATTCAAAAGAGACCTAAGGTCTAATTCATCATGGTTTGATTCATCAGAAGAAAGTTGCAATACAGTTCATCAAGAACTAAGAAATGAAATGATAAATCTATCTCTATGAAAAGAACTAAGACTGTAATTTCAAATACATACATAATAAGCAGTCATAGTGCTAGTAGAGTCTCCATGAAGTTGGTTGATGTGATTTTGATAGCAGTGATACACATCTAAAACTGAGATAGTTTAGGTTGGAAAAATTAATGAGTATAAGGTATGAGTTTTTAACTAACATGCATTTGTGACCAAATTAGCTTAAAAGATGGTCTTGAATTATAAGGAAATTTAGCTGAAGTGGTCTTTTTGACAACATGCAATTTTTTTGTTTTTAATCTCTATGAATTGATCTAAGGCTGTAATTTAAAATACATACATAATAAGCAGTCGAGTTGGTAGTAGAGTGTGGAAAAACCTACTTGATTTGCATGTTAGTGTTTCCGAAGAGATACTTATTCTTGAAGCAAAGCTCGAACCTGTTAAGCAAACACATCCAACATCAGTAGAGGTCTAGTTCATATATTGATTCATCTTTTTTATGAAGATATCTACAAACAAAGTAATTAAATTTACAATTGATGTGATTTTTTTTGTGGGAATATAATTGGTTGTGAAATAATAAGTAATATAGAGTTTGAGTAGAGAAGGAAGTGTTATACATACATGTAGTTAATGTTGAGGAGGAACAAATCTTGCACCTTCCATGTATCGCCTTATCTTTTTCCATTGCAACTTGTATTCGACTGAGATGTTGGAAATGTTGCTTAGAGAATATGTTTTATTTTGCTTAGTGTCCACTTGCATACCAAAAAGGTTTGAATGAGTTAGTGAAGGGGAAAATATTTTGTAAAGACATATAGTGTTAGTTGCGTAGTGTAAAGTAATTTGAAAGTTAATGTGAAAGAGATTGGATTGGCAAGTTTATACCTCATTTTTTTATAGTGAGAGTAATTGTAAACGGTCCTCTTTTTCTTTCTTTTTTTTTGATAATTGTGTATGGATTGTTTTGCACTCTGGAGTACCACTCAAAAGAGAACATTGGTTGAATACGAAGTCCATTTAATGATTTTACTCTTGATATAGTTGTAAATGTTAGTCCTTGTCTTTCTATTTTACCAATATCAATTATTTCTCTTTGTAGGGTCAGGCCTTGGGATTTATGTATAGTAATTTCCCATGCCATTGTAAATGAAATTTTCCTATGATTACCTAGTGATATAGGTATTATACGTATAGCCTTTGGATCATTTTGGTTCCATGGTGGCCCAAAGTAGTTATTGATTCTTACTACAATGTACATTGGAACATCTGGTGGTTTTGAGCCTAGATTGTAAACAATATCAACAACCTCCCCAAGAGATCATTTACAAGTCCTGCTTGAGTCCATAAGTTTTTTGTTAGCATGATTTTTTGGCCTTTGCATAATAGGAGTTCGTTTTCAAGCTAGTTATCTTGAGCATCAATGTTTGATTTTTTTTTTGTGTTTGTTGCAATACTTATTACAACTAGAGGTTTAGTTGTTTTAGCAATTTTTTGTTGTGTAGTATCACTAAGTCATTTCTTGCAAAAAAGTGTTCATGGAGTTGTCAAATTCTTGTTTTTTGGTAGTTGTAAGTAGTTTGTTTGTGCAGGCCATTAACATCTCCCAATATTGGTGTGTTGGTTCTGCATTGTGAAACTTTTTAATGTTTCATGAAAGTGTGTTTGAGTTGGATCATCACCTTGTTTACAAAACATTGTTTGTAAAGTAACAACTACAGTAAATTGTTCCCATAACAGTTTGGCATTGGAGTGTGATGCGTAGATGGGTTTGTCCATGACAAGTGGCAGTTGTGTTAGTTCACCTATTAGAATTATAGATACACCACCAAAGATGAGGTTTTGTGTTCGTGGAAATGCTTCACTTAGTCTACTATCTATCTTTAATAGTAGCTTTGGGCTTATGAAACTCATTTCATCTATGAGGATGTACCTTATGTGTTTCATTTCTTCTTGAAATGTTGTTAGTGTTTGTCCTTGCAATGGTTTCATTTCTTTTATAGGAATCCTAAGCTTTGAATGTATGGTTGATGCATGTATATTAAATGCAGCAATTCCTGTTGGAGCTAAAGCAAGCAGTTGGTTTTTTTGTTGTGGTAGCTTATTTTGAAATGTGTTTCTTATGCAAGAAATAAGGTATGATTTTCCAGTTCCTGCAGTTCCTTGAATGATCATATGCAAGGGTTTGTTTAAGGTTTGATCTTTGTAGTGGTTTGTAATTATTGTGAGAGCTAATTTTTGTTTTGGTGATAATGTGTACTTTGGGACTTCGAAGCTAATGGCCATGTTTTCATTTTGGCTGCAAATTTTATTCATCTTTATGAAGTCAATTGCAGTGGCATGTAAATTTGGGTGTACGCTATGTTGATCCCATTCATTGTTGTTATCAAAATCACGCCTACCGAGTATTTGGAGCTCATCTAGATTGAAATTATTAGTAAGTCCCATTTGTGACAACAATTCCCATTCATTCAATTGCAATGTATCTGTTGTGTTTGCCTCATTACCACTATCTTCTTCTTCTTCATTATTAGCTTCCGTGTCAATTGTGCGATTTATGTGCCATACATCATATGTGTTTGTATTCATTTGGTTCCAATTTGTTATTATTGTATCTTTAGTAATGCCTATGTCATTTTGTATGTCACGAAAACTCTTGTATAAGAGTAATTCACTCCAACAAAATGTTTCATAATGTTCTGAATCCTGCTTTGGAATAGTATAGAACTTTGGGAAAACATTGACGATTGCTTTTTGTTTCCTCTCTTTCCATTTACATCCTTTGCGACTTGAAGAATAGGAGAAGGATCTTGCAGATTCAAGTAATGTTATTGCTTCTAGGTGTGGAGGGTGTTGCATATAAGAATGTAAGTAGCTTGATTGGAGTTTGTTTTCATTTGTTGTTCTTGTGAAGAGGTGAAATACTTTTCGGCCAACATTCAATGACATAAATGATCGGTTACATATGACAAGGGGCAATTTTTGGAGCATATGACATGTTTCTTGTGCTCTGATATCACGTTCAACTACTAGTTCTGTCATGAATTTTTGGTATGTTGTTAAAGCTTCGTCTTTAGGTTTTTGATTTGTAGCTATTCTTGTAAGCATATTAACACAACTCTCTGATTTTTTCTCTGATTTTGATGCATACTTGGCAATGTATTTGAGAACAAGTGTTCGTGAGATGACAGGTTGGCAATCTATATTTGCTCTCCATATTGAAATCATTTCTCGATTATGTATGTTTAATCTATCATCATTTCTTGCTGGTTCATTTTTTTTTACCATCATTGTCACATGATAATGTAGAGATAATTTGTTCTTTCCATGGAGCTTTGTATCGGCATTCTAATTTTTTCCCCTTCTTACGTAGGCATGTTCCCTCCGTGCATTTTGTGTGCCTTTGGACGCGATTAATTAACTCCTCGTAGTCATGAGAGGGATTTGTACTAAAGATTTCAGCTGTGTTTAACAAACATGGATCATCAAGTGGAGATCGATGTGTTGTGTTGTTTCCATCAGATATAGCACGAGGGTTCCAAGCAGTAACGTATGTGTCAAAGAATTTTCTTGCTCTTTCCACTTCTAAGTTATCTTTCCAATCAAGTTTGTCCATGTCTGGAGCATTTTCAATCCAAAGGAATCCATGAACATGTGTGGTCCCTCGATGTTGCCATTCATACCTATACCAGTATTCTTTTGTATGGAGGGGCTTCTCAATGACCTCCTCACGAAATATTGTGAATCGTTGATGTAGATATAGGGATGTGGTATGGGGGTTATTGATTATGTTATATGTGCGAATTTTATTTGATTGCATTGTAAATCTTATGTCATTTGAGAGTAGTTGGTGTAAATCTGGCCATTTTGTATCTGTTGCACTTAATGTGAAGAATAGAGTGGGTGAGCCTATTTGGATGATCGTATTTGTTAGCTCAGCACGACACTTGTTCCAATATGGTCTTGTCCCTCTCATGGTAGATCCGAAATGCATAAGTTGCTCAGTTAACTGTTCGTCAGGAAGATTTTTCAAGTGTGTACGAAGGTTTTCAATAGTGGTTGGTATGTTTTCTTCTGCATTTTTTTTAAGGAAAACTGTTGCAAGTCCTTGGCTACGATGACGCATCATAAGGTTGGAGATAAAATATCGAAACCTTGGATGCCTTCCAAATCTTTGGTCATGGAATCTCATTAGATGTAATGCATATTCATGCATTTGTACTTCTCTAATTTGTGCTTGCATTTGTAGTGCTTTGCCATCTGGAAAGAGTGTGGGAAATGCCATATCAAAGAGGCCTTCAGTATTGTATTCATTTATTGGAGAAGAGCTTATTTCAGGCCAATCAATAGTGTTATTTGTTGGGTGTTCAATTTTTAGTGTTTGTTTAATTATTTCTAGCTCACGATGTCTCCCTGGTAGGCTTACCATAAATGACGATGTGCATGTTGATGCATCTTGATCATGTTGATCATTAGCGTAAGATTCGTTGTTTGGTGCCACTATTTCTTTGGAAAATTCTATGGTGTGAAGCTTGTCTAAAATGTTTGTACTTGTTTCTAGGAGTTGTTCTAAGTAGGATGTATTTATTTCAACATCACTATAGTATGGGTCATATTTGATCTTGTATTGCAATGCAACTCTAATACAACTCCTACTTACATAATAGTCGTAATATAGTTTCCTTGTGTATGCAAACTTCGAACTATCAGGACATCTAGGTCTGTAATTCTATGTGGATGTATTTTGGAAAACTTTTTATGTCTTGTGGTAGGCTAATTGTGTGGCCATTGTATTTATATTGCCCCCCACAAGTGTGGGTTACTTGTAATATTGGGTTACCCTTTCTATGAGCATCTCTTCTACTTGAGTGAGCTTTTGCAACATAGGAGATTGTTCTCCTGGGTCCATATTATTAAGTGATGAAAATCAATGAACGCCTTTCTCATTGAAACATTGTTTACAAATACAATTATCGTTTGATGAATGAACAAGCATGTTAGGGTAGTGTTCCTTACATATAGTTCATGTTTGTAATTTTGATAGTGCATCTATTCTATGTCAAAAAAAAATTGATGCGGTCATGGAGTTATTGTTGTTGTTCATTGATGGCGTAGTATCTGTTACATTTGGTCTTTGTTTTTGTATGTTTTGCAAGTGATGGCGAGCACTAATTTCCTCTTAATGACGAGAATAGTACTCTCAAATTCTTTTATGACTTTGTATTCTTTGAAGTTCTATTTGATGGGGTTCAGTTTGACTTTTTTCATTTCTAGTGTCCATCATCTGTAATTAAAAATAGGAGGCATGATTACTAATAGTAATGAGAAAAAGACATGTACTAATACAAAAAAGTTGTATTTATTTGTACATCTATATATCAAATGAAAAAATGAATGCAATTACAATAGTATATAATGAAGAAATGTAGCTGAGATGAATAAAATGTAAATGAAACATGCAATGTTGAAAGAACTAATTTTGGATATTACATGACATAGATAGATATGGTTTGTAGGGCCACCTACAATGGCTCTAGTTTTATTATCTATGGAAACTGTGATGTCGTAATCTACTATCTAAATAAATGGAATTAGGAGATTTGAGTGTAGTTTGTAGATCTCAATTATTTAGAAAAAGGAAATTCCTCTATTTTTGACTTACTTCTGTATAGAAACAAGCATAATCATAACCCTATACAACCCAAATATCTACTACACTTGAAAGCTACAAACTTAACTAATTACTAATAGTAACAAGCAAAATAAATGCAATGAATTGTTACAATGGAAGAGGAAATAAGCTTAATGAAAATAAAAAAAATTCTAGAAGAAATAGTTAAAAGTGACTGACCTATTTTTGAGAGAATGGCGTTTAATTGTTAACAACCCTTTTCCCTTTTGCAACTCTTCAACAATAAATTGATGTGCTGCAAATGTAAAAACAAATTGCCATCAAATAGACAAAAAAACATTTCAAATGGAAATAGAATGTTCCCATCTAGTTGTCAAATCAATGTTTATTTGGATTTTATGAGTCAAGTGAGATTTTGGAGGCTTCTACCTTATATTTTGGAGATTTTTACCATTAAATGACAGCTAGCTTACCATTAATTGGCAGTTGAAACTTTTTTTCCCATGAATTTCAAGAATTAAAGCTTCTGCAATTCATAACGTTAAAAAGAGGTTTCCATATAAATTAAGATACAAACTTCAAAACATCATTTTTAGAACTAAAAATTTTTGAACTTTGAGATTCAAGCCTTCACAATCCATTGGCTAAAGTGAGGACAAATTTACATAAGTTATTTTTAATTAATACAACATCACCAATAAATAGTTCAATCATATGAATCATTTATCTGAAAAATGCATTACTCAGGCATGCAACAGGAAAGCATTTGATCATGAATCTGAAGAAGAATTTCAAAAGCAAATCATAGGGCCTCAAAATTTGAAATCAGGCACACTGGGATTTAGATTTGGTTTCATAGTTAGAAATACCAATCATTGATGACATGCTTTTATAAGCACATTCATTAACCGACATTCAGTAACTATTCAAAATTATAAAACCAAGGAAACATTTTTTTGGCTCAACACAAGTATTCAAACAATACAGTTCTTAAACAAAAAGAATATTGATAAGTAGGAGGTATTTCTCCACAGCGTGTCAAATTATGATATCATATCAGATTATTCCATTAGTCAACTATTGATCGAGTAGTGGAAATTAATTAACTCATCTTCATGATATTAATGTTCATTTTCAGATTATTGTATTTGTGATAGTCAGGAGACTGTTCGTGAGGGTCATAGCATCGCTTCAGCGCTGCCAGTGACCAGTTTTCCAGTTACTCGCGAGCAGTTATCTTCATTTTTAAATTGAAGAAAGTGTTAGGCTTATGAACCATTATAGATAGAGTTTCTTTAGTTTATCAGTAGGAAGCTCGACAGTCATGTCAACATGATATTATCGATTTTCAACAGCGTAGTTTCTCGAAGTCAAACGCCTGACCCATGTTTCATGAGTAGATGCAATGAGTGCTAAGTGATTCATTTGATATCATATGAGAGTATGGGCCTGTTGAACCACTACTCATGAAACATGGGTCAATGAGTTTGACTAAACTACACAGCTTGAACTCGAGAAGCAATATCATAATTTTACAACGCGGGAGAAATACCTCCCACTATCAATTGATGAGCTAAAGGGGCTCTATTATGAATGGTTCATAAGGCACAACACTTGCTGAAGGTTTTGCAAATGGGGTAACAATCCTTGCCGGCTTAACCTTGAGAAAAACTCCCCGTTAAGCGCCATTGGCCGAGCAAAGATCGGATGGGTGACCTCCTGACGGACCGCTAAGCTTCACCTCCGTGGAGCATCACCTAGATGCAATGAGTGCTAAGTGGACCATTTGATATCATGAGAGATGGGTTCTTGTTGAACCACTACTCATGAAACATGGGTCAATGAGTTTGACTCGAAACTACACAGTTGAATCCTGATAGCAATATCATAAAAAGAATATTGTTAAAAAATATATTGTTTCAAATGCAAAATTTTGATATTACATGCCATACATAGATATAGTATGTGTTGCATAAGTTACACTTACAAAGGAGAATATATATATAGGTAGAATAATATATGCATTAAGCTTAATTTTTTGTCATCACTGGCAATTGTACGAAACTTGGGCTAAGTTGCACTAAGGGAATTTAGATATGATCGATTTGTTTTTTTCTTACTCATAGTATTAGTTTTTTTTATTATCCCAAGGTACACTTTACCTATCTTTCAAACATGCTAAGTTTTGATTGAATTCTTTTCAATTTGAGTAAATTAAGCACAGATTGAGCAATTCTTGTTTTAATGATGGAAGTTGATTATGTCAGATGTTTATCCAAAAAAATCAGTTTCTATAATTTTTCATTTTTTGTAGTAGAGTTGACTTTATGAGCTTAACACAAGTCATAATTTCAGAGTACATAAATGGAGGCATGCAAAAGTGTGAGAAACCATTTTTTACAGGAGTATGCAGATGTATCTAACACATAATTTGCATTTATTTGGATAGATTAAATGAAGAAAGCTATCATGTGCTCATAAAATAAGTGAGGCACTCCATAGGGGTTAAATTTAATGGTTGGATTGACTGACAGGTAAGTTTTATGATGGTTATATGTTCAACATTGCTCACACCCAGAGAGAAGCTACAATATCAAATTGATTCTCTCATGTGTAATATGGTAGCTTTATGCAAGAGGTGTTATATGTTGCATGAAGCATGTTCTAATTTTTTTGTCAAGTCAATAAGTTAAAGAAAAAAACCATTTGTGCAATACTTCATTCATCTTTCCCTTGAAACATATAAGGTAAGATTAAACAAATAAATCATTAAAGAACACCAAGCTACTTCAACAACTATTTATACATACAACTTGAATCACATTAATTAGTGCTTTAAAGTGAGGCTCTCATTGAAGTGGAAGATAGAAGGAATTAATGTTACAATAATGTCTCACAAAAGAAGCATAGGATAATTATTAAGATCCCTAAAATCTCAAGTTACAAGTTGATTGAAGTATATGTCAAGAGTTCAATGGTTCAAACCAGCCAGACAACTCTTTCCTTTTGCATTTTTTAGTCAATGTACATACTCCACTTGCTCACAAATAGGAGTGTTGATGTGATTTTCGTGATCACACCAACACAGAATAAAGTTGCCAACGGTGACTCATCCTCTCTTGAACAAAATCTCCTGCATGCTAAGATTGCTAGAAAGATCATGCATTCAACTCCAAGGTTCCTTCATACATTGGATATTCTCAGTTGGCTCGATGTGATTTTGCTAGTATTTCAAGGGGACTTACGCAATTGTTCAACAGCTAACAACAGACAACAGATTAAGGGCTTCACGTGGTTCGAATAATTCGGCAGGTAAGCGCAAGTTTCCTAACACTAACCAAAAATGAACTGAATTTAAATGAGTTTAGGGATAAGAAGGTTTTAATCTACTCTAAGGCATGGGACATGGCAATCAATTCTCACATACTTCAACCGAGCTTGGCTTTTCCTCACTTCGGATAGCTTCCACAAAACTGGTGCAATCTTCAGAGGAGTAATCAAAGGTATTCAAATCACGATCTAGCATGAAGAAACCATCACAACGATGCATGCCAACATATAAATCATAATCGAAGTTAAGTTTCACGATGTTTCAATTGACCACGCAAGGTGAACCCACCATCAGTGAGCCCGCTAGTGGTATGTACAAGCGAAGTTTTGTTCAAATTGAGCACCACATTCCACAATTACTAAGTACTTGCATGAAATGAAATCTAATTTACTTTAAGCTACTTCAATATTCTCTATGAATTGGAAGGAAGAAGAAGCCTCACTAGCTACTCATAAAAAAGAAGAGATCACCATCAATGAAAACTCTTTTATTATGAAAGTGTTCACAACAACTTCTTACAAAGTATTCAAAGGGAAGACTTTCCTTCCTTTTCAGTCTAAGCTAAACTATCAAACTATGCTACCTTCTATTCTATCAATCTCTCTCTATTCTTTCTCTGCTATTCTAACTCCTAATGAGATACAAATGAGGGGGGATGCCCCTTTATATAGTTGGCCAAGTCTAGTGGATGGCTCATATTACAATTAGATGGATGCCCAAATTGTGCCACTTCAGCCCTAACCCTAAAAGGAGGAGTGGAGTAATAAATGAACAATTAATGTCCAACATCCTCTAGAAGATTCATGTTCATAGACATGTTCGCATTGTTCTTGTTCCTCTCCTTGACTACAAACTGGATAAGTCTTATCATCACTGCTTCAACTCCTTGAATGGATATGGCGGGCACGTCCTTGATCTAACTTCAAGCCTGCAACCTCTTTCTCTTGCTCGACGATGATTTTCCTCCTTGATGTTGTTCTTCAACTTTGAAGTACTTGATGGTGACCATTAACGCTTGGGTTTCCATCTTTCCCTCCATCTGAGCTTTGAAAACATTTCTTCTTTGCCACTTGAGTTGGGCACATACTAGGTCTCAACACTTAGCCATTTCTTCCAAGTATTCGCTTCATCTCCCCAAGTCATCATGCTTTGGCCTCGGTGTTCACCCTGCAAAACAAGCAAGGAGAAGAGAATCAGAACACTTCATAATATAAAATCACCTTACCTGATTTTCATACTTTAACTCCAAGGTCATAATGATCTCCAGATTTGATAGGTTTCATGATTTTTCAACATCTATAGGTTGGGGCATATAACACCTGTGCATCATATTTCAATGCCCTAGAAAAATTTCATCATCCTCAAGGGCATATTTAAGAAATTCATTTTAAAATAATCTTTTGAAAGTGTCAACTTCAACTGCATCTTCTTCAAGAAATTTATTTCACCAGTTGAGGTGTTGACAACTTTGATTTTATTCATCTTTGGCTCAAGAAGACTATCTTCACGAATAATTTGAGCAAATTCACCTAGGCAATCAACCTCAAATTCATCAACCAAGGCATTTTATTTCAACATCTTTTATTCTTCCTACCTTAGAAAATTTTTAAAATTTTCCCCTTAGAAAATTCATCAATCCGGTGCTCATGAAAAAACTCCATCTTGAAGACCTTGGCGAAGTGTGGAAGACTTTAAAATCAATTCTTCTTTGAAGACGTCCAATACCCAGAAGAAAATTCCCTTCAGAAAGCGTCAAATCCATGGGTCTACAAATGAAGGGGTACTTTTAATTTTTTGAATTTTAACCCTAGAAAAATATTTTTCCATCAAATTTACTCTCGTTCTTCATCTCTAGGCGTATTTTCTTGCTTGGCCTTGAAAATCTTCTTCAATTTCATGAAGCTAGAGTATTCTGACTCTGAACTGCCAATTCATCCATGCCTCAATGAATTTCATCATCCCCTATCAAGCTTAGGCGTATTTCTCTAGAGGTGGAATAAATTTCAACACTTAGAAAAATTTCAAATTTCTTCTCCAAACCAAGGGTGCATTTGCTAGGTGCTACTTTCAATTTTCAATACTTAGAAAAAAAATTTAAGTCACCCTTCACAAGGTGGGCGCATTTTGGTGGGCCTCCTACCATTTACAAGCTTGGGTGCATATCAAGGGGTCTAGAGGAACTTTCAAACACTTAGAATATTTTCTCATCCTTATCCTCCAGCTTGGGCACATATCATGTGCTGAGGAGGAAATTTCAAACACTTAGCAACTTTTCAACATCTTGAAAGTCAAACAAGTTGGGCACATTTTACACATTCAGGTGGATTTATTTCCAACGCCCTAGATTCTTTTTATCCATCTTTACCTTGCATGGGCACATTCAAAGGGTAGAGGAGAAAGTCAACACTTAGAATTGTCTTCACCTTACTTCAAACATGGGCGCATTTTGATAGTGGAGGAGGATTTAATTCCATACTTAGAAATTTTCACACCATTACCTTATTTCTCCTTGGGCGCATTTTAAGGGTGGAGGTGGACTTAAATCCAAACTTAGAAATTTTCATCAATAGCTGAGCAAGACAGGGCACATTTGAGGGGTGGAGGAGGATGTTTTCATGCCTTAGAAACTTTTCTATCAACCTCCTGACATGAGGGCACATTTAGGGGTGTCTGCAGGATGTAACTAACACTTAGATTTTTATTCCATCACCTGCTTGAGATGAGGGCACATTTTGAGGGTCAAGGAGGATTTTGCAAACAATTAGAATATTTTCCATTCACCAGCTGAGATGAGGGCACATTTGAGGGGTAGAGGTGGACTTAACTCCAACACTTAGGGATTTTCAACCTTCACTTCTTTCCTTGGGCGCATTTGGAGACCCCTACAGGACTTCACACTTTAGAATTTTTTTCAATCACCAGCTTCAAGATGTTTGGGCGCATTTTGGGGGTTGAGCAGGATTTATCAATATTTGAAAACTTTTATCCTCCATCCCATCTTATCTTGGGCACATTTGACAGGGTGAGTAGGAACTTCTTCAGACTTAGAAAATTTCTCAACTTGCTCGCCCCTGATTTACTATATTTAGTAAGTCTTTTGATTCTCACCCTTCTGAAGCTTGGATTGATCTGGAATTTTAAGCACAGGACCTTCATGACCTAGGTGATCTGTTCACACTGTCGTCTCGAACTAACTTGCTATTTATAGCATGTTTCTGAAGGTGTTTTACTATTTATAGTAAGTGTTCT
The DNA here is from genome assembly GCA_007258455.2 of Sequoia sempervirens. Taxonomy (NCBI): domain Eukaryota; kingdom Viridiplantae; phylum Streptophyta; class Pinopsida; order Cupressales; family Cupressaceae; genus Sequoia; species Sequoia sempervirens. The sequence continues at coordinate 199,459 of VDFB02000613.1, read as the reverse complement.
GATTGCCTTCAAATTTTACCGGTGGATAGCTTGAAAGATACTGATCGTAGTGGGATACACCGGTTTTCAAAATTTTGGCATTTTACCCCTCATTTTGGGTCCTGGAGCTAGAAACCCTAATTTGACTTGCATGTTGATCAAACAACCTCCGTTTGACTCTATTTTTGTTGCACTTTCCTCTGTTTGTGATACTGATGTGCTGGGCAGCTGCCGGAATGGACCTGCTAAAAATAGTAAGTCTCTGAAAATTGATCATCTCGCTTTGCATGTCACATCACTTTGTAGCTCTTGAAAAACCCATAAAGAATATCCTGACATGTGAAGAAAATCCCTACATGCAAACCCTAAAAATAGCCTCTGAAGATGTCTCCTGAAAAAGTCATGATCCTGGTTTGCATGTTATACCATTGCAAAGCTTTCGAAAAACCCACAAGGAATATTTAGACATGCAAAGAAAATTTCAACATGCAAACCCTAAAAATAGCCTTTGAAGGCTGAATACTGAAAGTCATCATCTCATTTTGCATGTTATATCACTACATAGGTTTCAGAAAACCCAAAAATAATCTCCAGACATGCATTGAAAAACTTTGGATATAAACCCTAAAATCTGCTCCTGAAGCTGAACTTGCTAAAAATAGAAAGTTGTTTGTTCTGGCTCAAAATTTGCAAACAAATAGCTTGACATGTCCTGGATGCAGTGTAACGATCAGAACTTCAAAAGTGCTAAGAGAATGTCCCAAATTGAACACTTACTAAAAATAGTAAATTGTTAGAATTTGATGAAATATAGCTGGGAACCTGTTGGAAGCATACTAACTGCAACGTAAAGCTTAGATTCCAATTTACTAACTCCATTTGACTTCAAATTGACCAAAAAAGTACAAACCCTAAATCTTAGACTTAGCCAAAATTTTGCATTCAAGTTCAAAGATGGGCACACCCCGGAAAGGCAGACAGCAAAAAGAGACAGAGACAGAGAGAGGGAGAGAGAAAAAACCAAAGCCAAAAGACAAGAATGGAGCAAAAATTAGGGGGTCCCCATTTAGAATGGGATGATGTGTGAAAAGGTCACAACAAGGAGCTCAAATCAACCAAGATAGGATTGGGAAAATCACAAATATCTCATTATTGAAATTTTGTTATATATTTACCATTTTGTGTGGTGAGGATGAAAATGTGGATGTGTCAAATTAGCAGGGAAAATTACCAAGGAGGTTATCTATAAGAGATAACTCACATGCACAAAAAATATATTTTTACTGTACTAAAATTTTTAGTACAATTTGAATGTCAATCTCGAAAAGTCGAAGCTATGGCCTATCCAATTCTGAAAATAGGTTTCTCTTACAAAAATGAACAAACAACAACTTACTTTTAGTGCAAGCCTTTGTTGAGGCCATCCAAACTTTCTTTAAGTCATTCATGGTTTTGAAGCTTTATGTGTCACAAAATTTGGTGCCACATTGTTTCCTAAACAACCAAACTCTTAGCTGAGAAAACTGTCTAATTCATTAAAAATTTATTTCTTTATCTTAGTTTGTAAATTTAACTTAGAGATGGTAGCATTCATTGTACCGTTGTCTAATTCACCAAATACTTGGATCAAATACTTCACTTATTCAGAATTTTTGGGTTCAAAGAGGCAATATCACATACACTTCATTATTGTTATCCCTGAAACACCCAATTTCTCATAACCTTAAAAGAGAGATAATGTATATACCAGGATCCTCAAGTGACTGTAGCAAAGGCCTTCTAAAGACTGCTGCTAATAAAGTTTTGTTCAAGCTTCTAAACATCTGGGATCTTTAAGGCAATATGACATTCTAAACTCCTGAATGCTCAGGTCTATAACTGCACCTTAAAATTTTCAAAAAGTGTTGATATTTTTAATGAGAATTGTTCTTGTAATTATTTTGTCTTTTGCAGTTACCTACATCACTGTGATTATCTGAATGTATACTTGACCCAGTTCAATGGAACCTTACCGACAACATGTAAGTGACAGTAAATTAAGTGGATTTTGCACAACCAGTTCATGTGTACTTTGCATGTGCTTGGCCTTTTCAATTGAGTCCACATCAATCAGTTATGTCTTATTTAGCTTGCACACTTATTTGAAAGACATAGGGTATTCAACATACATTTCCCTTGACAAAGCAAACATGTGCTTTCATTTATTTTTACTGTATATCTCAAAAGTGAAATTGTTGTTACATAATGATGCATTGTGAAAATAGTAAATACATAAAAATGCAAAGAAAATGTTTGAAATTTAACATGCAACCTACTGTTTTGTGTTGAAAGGAATCAAGATTATCTGGGACAAGAAATAAAAATAAAATTTTGATTATTGTACTTAAAACTAAATAGGATATGAAAAGTGTGGACAATGATGGTGTTGAAATTGAAAACCCTAATTTTGATGACATTATTGCTTTATGTCATTAGAGATAAAGAGCACATACAATTTAATATACATAGAAATTAAAGATTTAAAACCAATAAACTGAAAATGTAAACACTATAAGATTATTCCTTAAACAATAATTCAGATACTCACTTACACAAAAGGGTGAAGCATTTTTTATTCAAACTCTGTTTTATTTGATAGACATAACACTAAAACAATATTTACAAGTACAAGAATATATACATTGTTTCATAAAAAATAAGGAATGTATTCCTAGTTGTTCATATCATTGCACATCTCATTGATTTTAGAAAGCAAGAAATTGCTCTCTACAGTAAAATCTATCTTATCAGCTTTAATGATTGTTGCTTTCAAGCGCTCTTCATTATTGTATGTCTCATTTTTGCATGATAGTGTGAATAAGAATTGCGTAAGGAGAACACTTCTTATTACATCTTCAGTACTTGTTTCTGCCTCATGATTGGATTGCAGTGTATATAGTTCTTGTGTAAACATACCCATGACTTATGTTTCTATCTCATCAAATGCAACTGCCCATATTATATATGTGTGATTCTCCAATATGACTTGAAGTATGTACCTATAATTGCAATTTGCAAATTTTGCTGCACACTTTGAGCAATACCATTTATCTTCTTCATTTTGAATAATCCTTTTCTTACATTGTTTTCCATCTGATTGAAGAGGACAAGCTGGATAATAGAAAGAGTTAGATTTGATGAATAGTATTGTTGTCTTTGCAATGAATTGGATGGGTTGTATTATTTTTGCTGATTATTCTTAAATGTTTCTAATTTTCATTCTTGTGATAATAGGAGGCATATTATCAAGCTTTGTGGAGGAAGGTACAATATTAGCTCCATTCTGCGCATACCAAGTTTTAAGTTGTTTTGATTCTTCTATATTGGGGTCTATGGATATGTGTGTAGTTACTAATGTGCTTATTACCTTTCCATTATAGTCAGAAACAAACCCATTTTTAATAGCTAGAACAATGGTTTGTTCTGATTGGTATATGTGTTGAAGTTTTGTGCCTTCTTTTTGAGTTGTTGGTCCCCATAAAGTTACATCTATAGTTGATGCAAACATATCTAATATCTTGATGCTTTGCCTCAAAACCTCTGTACCATCCCTCCTCCTTATTGTAGAGCCTGGATCTACGCAAACAATAATTCCAATAACATCAACAACTGAATTATTACTCGTATTAACAATTTCCTTGATAGGTGTGAAAGAGAATTGATGTTTTGGAATAGAGAAGTTGTCTTCGCAGAGTGTCACCTTTGATTCAACCATTAAGGTGATTGCTATTCCACTATTTAGCTTGTTGTAAAGCTTATTAGCAGATTTAACGGTCCCACTAGATAATGAATATATAGATCCAATATTAATGTTTGCATAATGAATATATACAGCTTCATTGAAGCAAGTGACACATGTTTCTATGTGTTCACTATCTATAATATCAAAGTTGAAAACTTGTCCACTTCCCTTTTGATTGGTGTAATGAAGGATTTATTTTTTCATAGTTACACAACCTTTGATAATCTACCTTGTTTGAAAAGGGTTCAAACTTTTGATAGGACCAATGCTAATAGATACATCCTTCCTAGATTTAGATGGGTCTATGCCAAACAACATTCTTTTAGAGTTTTGGGTTGTTGGTGATACAGGATAATCAAATGTATATGTAGCATCATTTTTTAGATGTTCCTCTTGCTCTAGAAATAGGAAGATAGGTTCACCAATGATGGCATGATCCATACATGCAGGCTCTAGTTGTGAAATGGCAATCCACCTATGTAATTGTAAGTAAAAATATAATTAGTAATATATTGTAGAAGTTGGAAAGTTAATTATAAGGTATAGAAATAGTATTGAACCTACATACTAACCTTGAACTACAAATGATGGGACAATTATATTTTGTTAGTTGAATTATAGATCCCTCATGAATTTTCTTGGAAGTTATATAGTGGTTGTACTTTTTTGGCAATGATGCTCTTTGTTTATGCTCTCCATCAGAAAGGTCAATTCTATATCGATTGTTTCTCTCAGGACCATGAACAAAGTTTGAGGTAGCTAATACTTGGAGACGAGGATCCAAGCCTAGATTGCCATCATTCATAAGCTTGATTGCATTTGTAGTCAATAATGAAGGCATAGTTACAGTACTCTATAAAACTATATTGGATTAGAAGTATATAGTGGTTAACAATTGGAACTATATTTCATTAATTTTATAAAATAGCAAAGAATGTATGGAAAAATGAAATTCAAACTACATTATTTATTTAATCATGTATTTGTATGCTTTAGAAAAATACCTGAATGTTTTCTTCTAGAGAGTTGTGTGACAACTATGAAGTTCGTTTGGAATAGAAGCAAACAAAAGGTTTCTTGAAAGGTACCTGAAAATAATCGCAAATTAAATTAACACCTTGGTTGCACAATAAGTTTTTTTGCATACAGAGGCATTGAGATTGAAGAAAATTGGGATAAATTATGTTGAGATCAAGCAAGCTTTAGAATTTTTTAGGCAATATGTCATTGCCCTTCCAATTTCATGATTGCAATCTATCACTGAGATGTTTTTCCCCTGGCAACACTCTAAGTAAATAATAGTATGTTCAGTTTATGGTTGGTCTCACTGATTAAGGTTCAGATAAATGCTACTTCTATTTAGTTTGATTTGACAACTTCTTGTTAAAAAGAATTTATTTTTTCACAATTTGTTATGTACAACATTATAAATTTATTTATATTAAGAATCTCAAACTGTTTAAACTAGGTGGTATTGAATTTAACATGTTGTTCCAATAGAAAAAATTTTAACATCAGAGCTTTGTGCTCCTTTAATTGCAACACTCCCCTTGAAGGTACTATTTTAGCCAATTTTTGTACTTCTGTTGGTTGCATGTACTAAAATCTATTGCATTCTATTTCAATCATATGCTAAACTTGTACACAATATACAACTACATTTGAAGCACATGTTACAAACTTTTCGGATGTGTACAAAATATTTGCAAGTACCAAATTTGTGTCAAAAGATATAAGGTTCTATTTATTTCTGGTAAAAAGAAACTGCATATATAATTCCCAAGTTTCTGTGGAAGCCCAATTCTATGTAATAAACTTCCCCATCACAAGAATTTTGTAAAAAAGACACTGCCAAAGTATAATCTGGCAAAAGCACAATCATGATATTCATTGAAAGTGTAAGATAAGCACTTGCATACGCTTTGCTTTTGTTGCTTCCCCTTCAGTCTCCAGAACTGTTTGCTTAGGCCTGCATTCAACCAAATAATAGGTTAGAAAATATTCCATTCTACCTCAAAAAGGACCACAAAATTACAATATTTTGTTCTCATCATAAACAACCTTAGAATTATAATAATAAATAAGTGAGACAATGATGAATTATAATAAACTATGTAAATATCACAAGCACCAAAACATAAAAACTCTTGCACTTAACTTGCAACCAGCATTCTCTTAATCACAAGTAGGAGTAAAAGATGCAACTATGAAATTGGTTTTTTTGTAGATTGATTTTAAATTTTAAGGAAATGCCAATGTGCTGAATCAAAAGGATAAGCTCTTGAATGTGAAATTTTTCTATTGTCCCTTCATTAAAAAGAACACTAAATAGATAACATATTCAATTCCACATAAGAATCTTGACTCCATACAAGAAAAACCACAGAGAAAGTAAAACCAATATGTATGATCATCTTGCCTAAATTTTTTTAATCGCTCTGAGAAAGCTAGAGCACCAATCTCACTACTACCAATTTCATTTTTACAAATTGGATGTAGTCCTTCCGGAGGTAAATCCTTTGCTCTTTTTATAGACTCTATTGACTAGTTCTAGGGTCTCTTTTTTGGTTTCCTATATGTGATTTAGTACTTTAACCATTTCTAGAGAAATTTCATTTTGAGAACATCAATACAAAAAAATGTATTTTATTTTTTCATTAATGTTATTTAGAATGGATGAAGGAAAAAATTATGTTTACAAATACACAATTCAAATTCTCAAAAGCAATATGGAAATTGTTATGATAAAAAATGCAAGTCCTCAAGTCCAAAGAAAGAGTACATAATGTTGTAAAAATATGTTGTTCCCATATTACACCACAAGATTACTAATTTAAGAACAGAAAATAAACCCAAACCCACAAATTGTATTTTTCTAAAAAAAAAAGGTTTCATTAATAGGACATTTTCTATTTAAGAACAAAAAATAAGACAACAAAAACACCCTACTAATGCTTCTACATAAACATATAACCAAGCATTTAGATTTTGGGGAAAACAACAAAGCATGAAAATGAGATTATAAAGTGATAAGGCTATGACAATGAAATCCATGTACATATTCCTTTCCCAGCCAAGAATGAAATGAGGTTTTTACTATCATTAAGCAACTGCATATACAATTCCCAAGTTTTTGTGGAAGCCCAATTCTACATATGAAACTTCTCCATCACAAGGCTTTTGTGAAAAAGACAC